>PVIC010006235.1:0-54990 GCA_004025085.1 Thryonomys swinderianus | reverse complement strand
CCCCCCTCCATGAGTAACCAGTTGGAAAGTTATGAAATTAGTCCTTTGGATGTTGGGTGTGGTGGCTCACGCCTGTCATCCCAGCACTTGGGAGGCAGAGGCAGGAGGACTGCTGGGTTTGAGGCTTGCCTAGGCTACATAGTGAGCTCAGGGCCAGCCTAAACTACAAAGCGAGACCATGTCTCCAAAAATAAAAAATAAAAAATAAATTAAAAAAGAAATTAATACTTTGGATGAAAAGGATTTTTGAAAAACATAATAGAGACCTAATACTGTTATCATGAACTTCTTTTTTCTGTATTTTCTAAATCTCTTTTATTTGCCTATGTAAAATGTATTATGAAAAGTAAAAATATATGTGGAAATAAAATATTTATGAAAAAAACAACATGGGCCAGAGTGTAGAGAGGGGTCTGGGCCAATCCCTGCTCTTCCCATGAATCACGTAGCCTTTCCTGTCCTTTTATTCAGTTTTCGATTAGTCCGAGCTTGGCCTAATGAGGGCATAACATTTGCACTGCCCGTGGGGCGTAGGCGCACTGAACCCAGCACACCTTAGGCTCTCTCTCCCCCTCCCCGCCCTCGTTCTCGGCGCTGCTCTGGACGTGCAAAAGATGCATGTCCCTGTTCCCGATCCTCTGCCTTTTACTTTGGGTTTCCTCACACAACAGAAGTTATGCCCTATTTGAGCTCATGTGTCTGATTCATTTCACTTAACGTTAAGGTATCAGGGTGTATCCATGTCCCGCAGATGGCTCAAGTGTATCTGGTTTTCCTTCTCAGTGGCAAGAGTTCAAGATGTCAGTGTGCGGGAAGCTGGGGTAACACTGCCGAGCAAGATCTAGAGAAAGCTGTGCTCGCTTGGTCCTCCGTCCGGGGGAAGGCTCGGGCATGGCTGTGGCACCGTGGCAGACGCGTGTCTGTGTTTCAGCTCAAGCTTTAGAACACCCCAGACCTCCTGCTTGGTCATCACAGTTCTTTCCTAGAGTTTGAGAAAACTACAGTGCTGTACACCTCGTGTCTAATTCCCCGGGCTCTGTCCTTTCTGCTTGTCCCACGGACTATCGGGCTCCAGCACAGCCTGCGTTAAACAGAAACCTCCTCGCTTTCAGAGACAATGTGGCTGGGGTTTTCTCTTTGACGAAGCCGTGTACTTTGTCTCTGACACTTTTAAAAGGGTCTGCAAGATCAAAGATCCTCACACCACACCTGTTCCAACACCGCTGTCCCTGGCTGTGGACCCATTGTTGGAGATTTTTATTTTGTACGGTGCCTTTTCTCCAGCGAGATTATGGCATTAGACCAAACAAAACCCAGGGTGTGTGTGTCCACGGAGATCTCTGTGTAAGTGCACACACAAGCACATAGCTTTTGTAGCACATTTCCAGAAATCTTAGAGTTAAATCCCCGGCTGCTACCATACTGGGTTATAAATGCTCTTTTGATAATCTTTTATTAACAGTAAACTGAATAACTCTGAGGGATTAATGCAAAAAAAGGAAACAAATACATGAAGAAACGTCTGCCTGGTGTGATATGCACCTGGGTGTTGACCACAGCACTGCATAAGGTTTCTTTTCTTGTTTGGTCAAAAAAAAGTTTTTAAAACTTTTAAATCTAGTTTTACTCTTTATGATCTGTAAAACACACAAGTATTTGTATTAGTGATGTATACACGGTTGGTCCATCTGTGTTAATTAAGCCCAGTGGATCTTCCTTCCTAGGACTCATGGTTCCTTATGGTGGAAACGCTCGAAGTCCTTTCCTTTAACGTCTGCAAACGTAAGTGCACTGTGGTCTGCCGTGGTCACCGACCACACAGCAGTGCTGCCCCTGTCTGTCACTGGTGCTCATGAACTGCCCCGGCCATCCCTCGCTCCTCTCCTCCTTGCCTCTGGGCACCACCACCCTTCCCCCAACTTCTACTACAGCAGCTTCTGGGTCCCACACATGGGTGCTATCACGTCGTGCTTGTCTGTCTGTGCCTGGCTCACTTCGCAGAGCATACCGACCTCCAGTTCCATCCATGTTGAGATGGCAGACTTCCTTTCTGCTTTGCGTCTCAGTAGTGCTCTGTGGTATATACATGTGCTTCATTTCCTTTATCCGCACACTGGTTGATGAGCACAGGAGTTGTTTCTGTTTCTTGGTGATTGTGCTGCCTTCAGCATGGAGCTGCAAACATGTCTCTGAACGCCAATTTCACTTTCTTTAGACACATGCCTAGTAGTGGCCTTGCTGGATCTTACAGTGGTTCTCATTTAATTTTTTCACTATTCATCAGGAAATACAAATTCAAACCGTTAAGGTGATAGCATCCTTCTCCATGGAGAGCTGCTACCAAAACAATAAAAGACAAGAAATGCTGGTGAGGATGTGGAGCGAAGGGGACCCTTGCACACTGTTGGGGAAATGTAAAGTAGTCCAGGTATTATGGACAGTATAGCAGAGTTGTCAAGACACACACACACACACACACAGACACAGAGATAGACACAGAGAGAAACAGAGGGGGAGGGACACCAACTCTAGACTTGTGTTGCCTCTCAAGGGTCTTTAGCTGAAGAGAAATCAAATTGGCTAGCCAATGGGCACCACCAAAGCCAACATGCAGGTCTATCAATATGTGTTCTAGAGCTACCAAAATTATAGAAGATAATAAATTCTCAAGTTTCCCCCAGGATCAAGGACCATATTTATTTACTTGTTTATATCCAGACCACCTGCTTATGAAATTTTTGCACTTAAGGTGTATTTAGCTCAGCTAGAAACCATGGCTTCCACGTCACCTGCTGTGAGAAGCTGGGTTTACAGATACTCCATGCCTTGGAGCCATTGACGTGACAGCGATGGCCCAAGCAGGGCATCAAAGACTCCAAAACCACCACGTGGTGTACACAAGACCATTCTGCTCTTCACTCCCTAGAAAAGGTGATAACAGAAGACCATATTAAACATCAAGAACAGGAATTGATGAAATAGTTTGCCCAAGAATTTGCCTTAGAATTAGGTGATGTTGGCAAGATGGCAGAATGAGAGGTTCCAGCTCCTGGCTTCCTGCAGAGACAGTGACTCTGACAGGGATCCAGAGGGACAATGCTTGCGTGGGCACTGGGAGGTCCACCAGAAAGGTGCCAGCATTCGGTTGGAGTGAAATACTCAAGGTCAGACACATTGAAGCGGGTCTGAAGAACAATTTCGCTTCACCCACATGAATCCCCTCTCAGAAGTGATGCAGGTCAGTGCCAACAGAGAGCCGGCGGCCCCTTCTCACTGTGCCCTGAATGGTGAAGAGCGCTGGCATGACCCAGTCACAGCAGGGCTCACAGCGGCAGCAGGCGGATAGTCCACGGATGGCCACAGTCTCATTGCCCTGTGGTGCCCGGCAGGAAGCCTGCCCGGCAGACCCGTGTGGAGCGTGTCACCTGTGGGGCTCTTCATGCAGCTGCTGCACGGCTCCGCCTCCTGTGCACCTCCCTAAGCGGCACAGCAGGCGCCTGCCCGCAGCCCTGCGGGTTGCACACACGAGCCTCTGAGTCTCCGCCACAGACACATGTCGATGGCTTGCCCAGCTCTCCCGGACTGGAGGAGGCTGCAGCACCGAACACTTTGGGTGCTGCCTTGGGGAAGATAGACCGGAGCCTCCTGACACCCGGATGGGCTTTGTGGGTGGACTGAAGGTTCACAATCCCAAGACTGCCCCTGCTTGAGGGGTCAAGAGGAAGAGAGCAAGCTCAGAAGAAGAAAGGGACTGAGAGACTGACTTCCTGGGTCTCCAGCCAGGCTGGGTGGGGAGGGCCTTTCTTCTAAAGTCAGTTTTTCTGAGATGAGGACTTCTTTAATACAAGACGTCAAGACACACAAAGGTAATATGTACCATCAAAGAATGTAACTTTCCAGTAACTGATTCCAAACAAGTCGATATCTGTACATTGTCTGATAAAACATTCAAAATACTTATTCTAAGGAAGCTCAGTGAGCTGCAAGAAGTAGAGAACTCAAATCAGAAAAATGATGTATGAACAAAAGAGAAGGTATAAAAAGATAGAGATCATGAAAAAGAACCAAACAGAAATCGTGGAGCAGAAGAATAGAATAAGCTGAGAGGATAAAAATGTGATGTAGAGATTCAAAAAGCACAAAGAAGAATCTGTGAATTTGAGGAGTGGCTACTTTAAATCATACAGAAGAGAAAAAAGAAGATGAAAGAAAAAGAGTGAAGAAAGCTGTGGACTTCACAGGGTACCATCAAGCAAATCAATTCATGAAGGAAAGAACAGAAGAAACTGGGATGGGGGAGCTCATTTCAATAATGGCTGAAAACTTTCCAAATATTGGGAGCAATGTAAATATCTAGGTACATAAAGCTCAAAGGTTCTATAGGAGGCTTCACTTAAAGAACATGACACCCAGACATGTTATAATTAGATTATCAAAATCCAAAGAAAAAGAATAGGTAAGCAGTAAGAGAAGAGACTTGTCACACACAGGGGAACTTCTATAAGATGATCAACAGATTTTTCAACAGACAACATCTTGGCTTTGCTTGGTAAAATTGTTGTCCAGAAATGAAGGAAAGATGACTTTTCTGGACAAACAGACCAATAACCAATAAAGCGATTAAGCAGGTAATCCAAGCTCCTCTACAAAAAAAAAAAAAAATCCCAGAGTTATGGGGCTTCAAAGGTGAATTTTACCTAACATTCAAAGAAAGGCCCAATGTCCCTCAAATGCTCCCAAAAAATTAAAGAGAAGGGAAGACTTCCAAACTCATGAAGTATGCAGAAGGGAACCCCAACATTGTCTGGCATAAAAACCAGACAAGGATACTACCAGAAAAGAAAATTATGCCACAGTGAATATAGGTCCAACAATCTTTGAGGAACATTAGCAAGTCAAACCCAACAAGTACCCGAAAATGATCGCACTCTGTGGCTAGGTGGGAAGGTGTCCTTGAGAGGCCAGGGTAGTTCCGTGTCTGCACATGGATGAATGTGGCACATCACACCATCACCTCAATAGACGGGGAAAAAGCATTCCACAAATCTATATCCTTTCATGATAAAATCTCTCTGGCAAGTTGGGTGTAGAAGGGTGTGTGTCAGCATGATAGAAACCACAGCTGGCATCATACTTAATGGTGAGAAGCTAAAAGGCTTTCTTCTAGGATCAGGGCCCAGACATTTCTTTCATCAGAGCCCTAGAAATTTATGAAAAAGGAATAACAGGCATCTAAACTGGAAAGGAAGAAGTAAAATGGTTTCTGTTTGAAATGGTATGATCTTATATAAAGAAAACCCTAAGCATTCTACCAAAAAACTGTTAGAACAAAAATGAAGTCAGCAGCCGGGCGTGGTGGCTCACGCCTGTCATCCCAGCACTCGGGAGCAGAGACAGGAGGATTGCTGAGTTCGAAGCTTGGCTGGACTACTTAGTGAGCTCAGAGCCAGCCTGAACTACAAAGTGAGACCCTGTCTCAAAAAAAAAAAAAAAAAAATGAAATCAGCAAAGTATAGGATACAAATGTAGCAAACACAAATCAGTTATATACCATACAAATAACAAACTCTCTGAAAGAGAAATTTAGAAAATAATCCCACTTACAATAGCATCAAAAAAGAATGCCCAGGAATAAGTTTAATCAAAGAGTCAAAAATATCTGTACACTAAAAATTATAAAACACTGATGTAAAAAAATTTCAAAGACATAAAAGGGACAACATCCCCTATGTGAGGGCAGAAGAATTAATGTGATTTCCATACAACCCAAGGCAATTCTCAGAGTCATATAATTCCTATGTAAATACCCATGGCATGTTTTCATAGTGTCTGAGCAGAACTCCAACTAGCCAGTGCAATCTGGGAAGCTGGGGACGTCATACTTCCTTCCTTTAAATATATAACAAAACTACAGCAATCAAGGTGGTATATTATTAGTATTAAAACAGACATATGAAAGTGACCTTTAAAACTGATACCACACAGAGGCATGGGGGTCATGATGATCTTTTCCATTGAAGGTAATACTGATAGCCACATACACGAGCGAAATTAGATCTTTACATTGTACTAAAAAATCAACTCAAAATAGGTTAAAGTAGCAAATGTAAGACCTGACACTGTAAAATGACTAGAAAAAAACTGAGGGAAATCTGGCCTCTGTCCTGGCAAGGACAAGAAAGGCAAAATTGGTCAGCAGGATTTTATAGAACTAAAAATCTCAGGCAAAAGAAACAGAATAAAGACACCATGCATGGAGTGGGAGAACAATTTTCAAACCATGTATTTGGTAAAGGGGTTAATATCCAAAATACAGAAGGAACCCAAACCAATCAGAAACAAAACCCAAACAAATAATCCAATTACATTATGGGCAAAGGACTTGAATAGAGATTTCTCTCAAGAAGATGTGTTAATGCCCCACAGGTCTGAGGAAATTGCTTCACATTGTTCCTTACCAGGGAAGTGCGAATCAGAAGCACAGTGAGGTGTCAGTCCGCTCCCTTAGAGTGGCTGCAGTCAGAAGACAAAAGACAACAACTGTTGAGCTGAGTGGAGAACGGGAGCGTTCATATACGTACACTGTCACAGGCGGGTATTTGCTGTCATCATTATGAAAAACCATGCAGAGTTTCTTCAAAGAAAATGAAAAATAGAATCACTGTATGATTCCTAATCTCATTTCCTGGTACAAAACTAGAAGAATGAAGGCAGTATTTTTTTTTTTTTTTGAGACAGGGTCTCACTTTGTCATTCAGACTGCCTCTGAACTCACTTGTGTATGTAGCCGAGGCTGGCCTCAACCTTGCAGCAATCCTCCTGCCTCTGCCTCCTGTGCTGGGATGACAGGCGTGAGCCGCCACACCCGGCACTGTGATAGGTGGTACTGGGGCACAAACTTGGGACCTCGTGTTTGCCAGGCAGACACCGCAGAACCACTGAGCTGAATTCTCTGGGCCAGAGGTCGATGCTTCTAAGGAACATCTGCGCTCCCGTGTCTGTTGTTCCACTGCTCAGCACAGCCTGGGCCCGGAGCAAAACTGGGAGAACGGAGAAAGCAGTGGGACACTGTGAGCCTAAGCAGTGCAAGCGGGCTTATTGCTGTGCAGCCAGGGGGCAGCTGGCGGGCAGCAAGCTGGACACACAGACGGACAGTGGCTGTCTTGCTGCCACGGGGACGCTGGTGCTGTTGAGCTCTTAGAAGCCGAGAGCAGAGCTGCGGGCTTCCAGGGCCGAGGCACCGGGCAAGGGGGAGGTGCTGGTCAAAGCGTCCAAGGATGGGTGACGTGGCTGAACCCATTCCGGAGCCTCACGTGCAGCAGGGGTACCGTAACTAGACACCGCCTGGCTCACTTGAATATGGCGAGAGGAGAGTTCTTCACTGTTCTCACCAGGAGTGAAAAAAACAGATATGATGGATGTATTTTAAAATACATTTTATTAGGGCCTACTAATTTTACAGAATATTGGGTTTCAGTGTGGTATTTGTACACAAGCATATCACATACCTCCCGGTACCCTTCCCACACTCCCCTCCCCCATTTGCTCCTCTTAAATATGAACTATATGTAGTTGTTGATCAGCGAGTTCGAGGCAGCGGGTTGAGCTGCTTCTCAGCCCACTGCAGGCTGGAGCCCGGCCCACCACCACTGCCCTCTGTCCCGGAGGGCACCTCTGCCAGCTTCAGGTCTTGGGTGGCACTGCTTAGAGGATTACGCCTTTTAAGACACTGCCACTGGTTCGGTGTGGTGGAATTTTAAATTTCCACGTTCTGTAGATAAATATATTTCCCCCTTTGCTGCCAGAGAACAGTTTAAGTCTTTCTGCCAACGTTAGTACAGCTTCATCAATTAGCAGAACACAGCACAGTCCGCACACAAAACATCACAGATGCCATCTGGGGGGTGGAGGAGGGAAACAGCAACTTCTCCCGTCTGCAGTGTGGACGGTGGCAAAGCCCGTCTGCCCTGTGATGGGGTCTTCCCAACCACCGTGCGCGGGAGTTTCGTGATGGCGGAGTTGGCTTTAGGTTCATCTCCTCACCCCGCAAAGCTGCCTGGATATTTATGGAGGAAATGAGCGAAGGAATGAATTCTCCCTTGGAAGCCAGGAGACTGCTTGCGAGCCTGGAGCAGAGCCGCGTGAGGGCTCACAGGGACACGTTCTGACTGTGGCCAGGGCCCTGCCTGCTCAGGGTCTCTGCTGGGAAAGGCCATGACCAGGGGCCCAGTCAGGCCGTGGACTGTGGGCAGCCAGCATCGGCGACAGGGCTCTGAGAGGTCCCGGGCCCGGCGGTCTCCTTGCATCTCATGGACTTTTTATCCAGCCCTCATCAGACAGCAAAGGCCTTGCCCAGCGGGCAGCATGGTTCACTCTTCCTCACCACTTTCACCCTCCACGCGCTGGAAGCATGGGGCGAAGAGGCAGCCGCGCTCTGTTAGTCTGGGCCGGTTGTCGCCCCTTGAGGCCGACTCCAGCAGCCACGGCCTCTGCCATCGGTCTCTGGCCACGGGTCTGGGACAGAGGCGGCGGGGAGGGCAGGGACATCGAGAACAAAGGGTGATCCTACGGAGAAAAAAATGAGACCACTTCGAGAGCGGCAGGCACCAGGCACGGCGGGCTCGCATGCCTCCATAAGGACTCCTGATTTCACAGGCCTGACAGATAATCAAGGCCTCATTATGCCGGGTGTCAGGAAGAGGGTAATATTTTCAGAGGGTAACTGCTTAAAAAACAATTCTGTCACACGGCCTGCCCAAGCGTCAGGAGTGCGCGCTCAGCGCCTCTCTGCTGATTTGGAGATAAATTATGCTGATTGCTCCTGATATGAGGGGAATCCATCATCATCCCCTTTGAATGCGGCAGGCCACCCTGTAATTGTCCTGGGTCCTTCTGGGGAGCCGCCCTCTTCCTCTGGGGTATTAATGAGGGGTGGCCCCACCCGCTCCCGCCCCATGCTGGGCTCCATGAGGCGTGCAGGGACCCGGGCCCGGCACCAAATCCTCAGCTACCGAAGTATTTTCCTGCGTGTTGTGTGATTACCTGGGGACCGGCCAGCCTGCCTTCCTATTCGCACTGTTATACTGTCAGCAGCGTTGAGAGGAAGGATCTAAGCTCATCTGTGGACCCAGCCTCCCTGCCTCCTCCTTCAGGGGGAGGATGTGTGGACTCTGAACCCGCCCCTCAAGCTGACAGTCCCTGTGGACCCCAGTTTCAGGATTGGTGGCAGGGTATGTCTTCTTTTGTATTTCTGAGACCTTGAATTAGGGTGGAATTTGAGGCCTCGACTTGCTGAACATGTTTATTCTGTTTGAAGACAAAGGTGAGATAAAAACACTGGAAGTGATTGCACGTTGGAAAGGGCAGGTTCTAAGTGGGTGTGTGCTGTGTGCGCGTGTGGGGAGCTCTCTGGGGACACGGCTCACAGCTCTCGTCAGACCCTCAAGTGGCCCGAGACCCCTGCATAGCTAATGAGGGGACCCAAGCGAGGTCAAATAAGAACAGCTCGCTGAGGATCACAGACGTGTGGCTGCCAGGCTGTGGGTTGCAGGTGCTGTCTGTCTGGTGCGGATTCAAACACGTTCTGAGGACTCTCCCTGAGCTTGCTGGTGAGCTGGGGCTGAGTTCGGGATCAGAGTCCAGGCCTCTCTGTCCCAGCGTCTCCCACAAGCCTGCTCTGACCCTGTGGAGATGCAACCTCAGCACCGGCCGTGCTGGGCTTTGTGTTCTGGTGCTGCCAGGCGAGAAGGGTTTCTGCCTTCCCTCCCCAGCCCTCCGCAGCCTTGCTCCGGAGCCCTGACCTCGGGCTGGGCCACCTCGGCCCCTTCTCTGGCCCCGCCACCAGAGGGCAAGCTCTGCCTCTACAGGTCTGTGGGGCCTGCGCCCTGGGCACGCAGCACGGTCGGTCCTCAGAGAAGCCGAAGGGAGGCACTCTTCTGCCTCTGCATGGACTCCTAGGCCTGGACGGGCTGCTCTGCCCACCAGGGTTTAGAGAGGGGCTGGTGGACCCAGCAGGATGCGTCCGGAGCAGAAGGGGCCAGGGGCTGGGTGGTAGACACCTGGCAGTCTCAGGGCTCTTGGGGGAAGCCCGGAGCTGCACAGCCACCTTCACGCACAGCCACGCACCTGCCGCCTTGCCCCGGCCCTGTGTTCTCCAGCCCCAGGCTACGGCACAGGGTCTCCGAGTACTGTGTGAACTTAGAAAGCAAACCAAAGGTGCTGACAGGAGCTAATAGGAGGTTGAGCCGCCCAGCCCTGGGAGCCCCTGGCCCACAGCGCCTCTGGCTCATGCTCTCCGCCTGGCCGGCTTTCACCTCGGTCTGGACTTGCCCTTTTAGTTGATAGCGTGGCTCCACAGTTGAGCTCTGTCTTTAAAAGTTAGTGTATAATCTCTGTATTTGGGGATCCACCGTAATAGAAAGGACGCCGTTTTAAATATGCTTAGCTGGGTAACTGTGTGGCTCACAGGGTATGTGCATCTCTGCGGGAACTTTCTCCAGGAAGTGTCCTACTCTCTCTGCTGTGAGAGACGGGCAAAAACCACAGGGCGGGAGTCAGGATGGGCCTGTGCATGGGCGATGCGACACGTTGGCAGGGCACCAGCGCCGTCTACGTGGCCAGCTTGCTACTTGGGATATCTGGGCAGGAATAACTAGGACGTGCTCTTGTGATCTAAGCAGCATTTCTTAGTAAGCAAAGTGACACCCAACTCCGTGCATTTTGGTGGCGCACTTTGATACATTTGCATGCATCTGAGAGACCGTCGCGCAAGCAAGAGGACCACACAGTCACGGGGGGGGGTCACGGTCACAAGATGCCGCCGCCTGCCCCGGGGGAGCTCTGCGTGGCACGTGGCCGCAGTTCTCCCGGGGAACAGGTCAGGACGGGATGGCGGCTCAGTCACCGAGTAGCGGCAGGCTAGACGTTTTGCAGGCTGTTTTCCAGAAGTGCTCCTCACCTTTTATCCTCGAGACCAAAGAGAGGAGAGTTCCTGGGTCCACGGAATGGATGCCACAGTCAAAGTTGCGTTTCCATGGTGACCAACAATGCTGTACGTCCTTCCAGGGTCTTTTGGCGTCTGGAGTCTCCTCTTTGGTCAAGTGTCCACCATACCTTCTGTACATTTTTGTTGGACTCTCTTCTTATTGAGCTGTGAGAGTTAAGACTATAATTTCTTTACCAGAAGTTGTTCCCATGATTTTTGCAGTCTGTGGCTTATACTTCATTCTCTTAACTATCATCTGAAGAGCTGAATTTTAAATTTGGGTTGAGCCCAACTAATCAGTATATATTTTTATGAATTCGTTTTCTCAGAGAACTTCGGGTTCGTTCTGTTTCAGTCGTTTGGCTGTTCTAGGTCTTTTGCATTCCATATGAGTTTTAGAATCAGCCTTTCACATTCTACGAAAAAGAAGAGGGAAAGGCTGTGACGGGCTCACATCCAGCTCTTAGACCAACTTGGAGAGGGCTGATATTTTAGCGATACTAAGTGTTCTGAAATCTAGTCTCTTTTCCTCTGTGTAACTCTTCTCTATTTTTTTCTCAACATATTTTATAGCTTCTTTCCACCTGTCAGATTTCTGTCTTGGCATTCACATCACATGTTGATCTACTGTAACTGGCTCACTTTCTTGGTTAACTTCTCTCTCTAATTGTTCGTTGGAGGGGTAGAGAAAGCCCACCACTTTGTATACATGCTGCCTAGTTTACTCACGCTCATAACAGAGCACCACACAGATCGGGTCATGTGAGCCTCAGAGATGTAGTCTCTCACCCTGCCTGTGGAGAAATCCCAGTTCCAGTTCCGTGGGGCTGGTTTCGCCTAGGCTTGCAGGTGTCTGGCCCCTCTCCTTGCCTTGACACACCTGCCCGCTTCCAAACCCGTCCTCATTAGGGACCCCAGGCACAGTGGACTCAGCCCTCCCCTAGAGGTTTCTTTCAACTTAGTCATCTGTTGAAAGTCCTGATTTCCGAAGGCGATTACATTCCAAGGTCCTGGGGTTGGGACACTAGCGCAGGAGTCCTGAGGCCACACCATGGTCCCCTGACAATATCATATGACCGTATCATATTTGGAACGTGCAAGCCCACTTCCAGCAGTGTCTTCATAGATTTTAGAGGGCTTTCTGGATAGGTGATCCTATCCTCTGATAATAAGAGTTTAACTCCCTGTTTTCAAACTTGGAATTTGCCATTTCCTTTTTCCTGCTCACCGCGCTGGCTAAGACATCAGAGCCAGTGTTAGTGGACAAGGCGTAGACACCCCCTCCCCCGCGGGTGAGTAGAGGACACGTCTAGTCTCTTGTCACCATGAAGGCTGATGTTAGCTTCAGGCTCCTCACAAATGACCTTTATTAGATTGAGGAGGCTCTTTTTTTTTTTTTTTTTTTACCCTGGTTTAATAAATCTGGTTTTCTTCATAATCACGATGATTGTTAGATTTTGTCACTTTTCCTGTGAGATAGCCATATAGTTTGATGTCTGTCTCTTAGTAAGATGAATTACATGGACTTATTTATTTATTTATTTGTAATTTATTTATTTATGGCAGTACTGGGGATCAAAATCAGGTCCTTATGCTTGCAGGATAGCCATAGTATCACTGAGCTAAGTCCCCAGCCCTATAGGGATTGATTTTTAATGCCAAGAAAACAATGCATTTGTGGGATAAACTACATTTACCCATGTATTTGTCATTTTTCAATGTTGGACTCAATTTGCCAAAGTTTTGCTGTAATCTTGTACCTGTGCAGAGAAGCGTTTTTCCCTGTGGCTGTGAGGTCTTTAATTCTGGATTGAGGGTAGCAGTGACTCCGCTGAACGGCTGGGAAACACGTCTTTGCCTGGGTTTTCTGGGGGAGAACATGGAGCTGCTACTGGTTTTCCTTCGCTTTTTGAAGAATTTAACACGTGACACCCTCTGAGCTTGGAAGGTTTCGAGAACAGGCTGTACTGACCATTTTCAAGGCATTGGAATCATCTATTTCTTCTTTGGTAACATCTGATACTATTTGTCGAGCAATGCATCCATTCCATCTAAAATGCCAAATGTATTCTCCCAAATTGTGATTCCAACTTGGTTTTTTTCTCCATGTCTGTAGGATCTCCAGAGTCGTTCACTTCTCATGGTGATATTGGAGACCCTCATAGGCTCCTCCCTGTTTTCTTTTTAAAATTAATCTTTTATAGACTTACTAATTTTATTGATTTTATCAAGGAACTGGTTTGGGTTTTATGGCTTTCCTGTGTTGCCTATTTCCTGCTTACATTGTTTCCTGCTTTAGTTTTGTTATTTACTTCTTGCTGCTCAGGCTGGTTCTCTTGTCCCTTTTCCGACCTTCTTACATAGAAACTGAGATCATTGATTTGTGATCTACCTATTTTGCAATACAAAATATTTTGCAGCATGAATTTCCTTACAAGTACTGGTATGATGGCATCTCACAAATATTTAACATTTATTTTCATTCACTTCAAAAATATTTTCCTTTTGATTTTATCCCCGAACATGATTGCTTGTTTGTTTGTTTTTAGAGGTGTATTATTCAGTTTTTAAATATTTTGGAATTATCCAGATATCTCTCTATTCATTTCTAATTAAACTTTACTGAGACTGGAGTATGTGCTTCGTACAACTTGAATCCTTGTATAGTCATTTAGGCTTGTTTCATGACACCGCTTCTAGCGGGCTTTGCAAAGCGTTGGGTCCTCTAGAAGAGTGTGTGCTTCTGAACACTGTGAGCCAGGCCAGTTATCGCAGTGGCTGACTGCGTTACCGTGTTTTACATCTGTCCTGACTTTCTTCGTCTGAGCTATTGAAAGAAATGTGAAAGTTTCAGACTATCGAAGTAGATCTTTTGCTAACTTCTTGTGTCCTACCAGCTGCTGCGAATCTGTTTTGAGGCTCTGTTCAGTTCTGGGTGGAGATCGCTCCGTCCTCTTCTTCATTCACCGCTGTGAAAGGGCCACGGGCTTCCCGGTGTGACAGACGTCTGCGAAAGGCCCCTGATCCCCTCTCCCGCCGTTGGTGGCCTCATGCGACCTTGGCCTCGACGGTGGCCTGCGCTTGGTTTCACTCACTGTTAGCTACGTGTGGAGTTACATACTGTCCGCAGAGTATGCAGTGCTACTCTCCTTTGAGTCTTTTCCCTCATGTGTGTGGAAATGTCCGCGGCAGCCCCTGCCTTGGCTTTTCCTGGTGTCTACCGCGAGCAGACCTGCAGGGCGGTTCTGAGGTGAACTTTGGAAAGGACCACTCTGTTGCCCACAGAGGTGGCATTTACATTTCCCCCCACAATTCCACTTTCTCTCCTTCCTGCCAACAGCTCTCATCCGTCGACAGTGGCACCCTAACGCTTGTGAAGTGGGTCTCATGTGGTTTTCATTTGCATTTTCTTAATGACTAGTGATGTGCTCACCGGCCTTTTGTGTATCTTTAGAGAAATGTCTACGCAAGTCCTTTGCTCATTTTAAAAATTGGGTTATTTGCTTTATATTTTTATTGACTTGTAAGAATTCTATTTGTCCTGGATATTAATCTCTTATGAGATAAATTGATTTGCAAATCTTTTCTCTGACTCGGAGAATATTTTGATATGGAAAGTATTTCATTTTGATAAATTTCAATTTATCTGTTTATTTTCTGCACTTTTGGTGTCATAGGTGACAAACTATTGATACATCCGATGTCAACGTTTACTTCTGTTTTCTTTTGTAGTTTTAGCTCTTATAGTCACGCATTTGATTCACTGTCAGTACATTTTTACAAGGGCAGAGTTTGAGCTTCATTTGTTTACGTGAAGACACCTAGTGTATCACACGCTTTAGGAAGCCTGTCTCCCTCCTCACAGGACCGTCTTGGCGCCTTTGTCACAGAGGAGGGCTTCTTTCCAGTCTGCCTATTCCATCCCACGGGGGGCCCTTTATAGTTAATGTAATTACTATCATTCTGGGATCGAATGTGCTGTCTTTCTGTTTTATTTTGTCTCTTCTCACTTTCATGTTTGCTTCCCTTTTATACTTTCTTTGGATTAATTTTTATATTTTGTTTTGCTGTTGTCCTGCTTTAGTGGCTGCTTTAGAGTCTGTACTGCGGCCTGATTCCCAGTTGGGATGTGGTGCATGAAGTATGAAGTGGAGCTTCCACCGGGGTGCCTCGTTTCCCCAACTTTAGGCCTGTCCCCCGACTGCATTCACTTCCTTTCTGTGCACATTGTGACATGTATAATACAGCTGCCTTTTAATGGGATTCAAATAATAAGAGAAATGCTTAAAACTGTTTACCCATGTGGTGACTATTTCTGGTGCTACTCGCTCTTTTGTCAGAGGTAGGCTTTTATCTTGTGTCTTTTTCTACCTCCTCAAAGAACACCTGTTGATACTGTTTGTAGAGTGAGTATTTGGTGATGCACTGGGGTAGCTCTTGTACGTGTGAAGAGCTGGACTGTTTTCTCCATGGTCATGGTCCATGCCCTCCACCTTGCAGGCTGCCATCTCCCTGGCATGTAACCTTCCTCCAGCTCCCTTCACCTCCTTCTTCTCTTGAGTTTTTCTTCATTGCATCAGGACTATCCCCAAACCCAGAAACTCTGCCTCATTTATGGTCCTTGGACCAGCACCCCCTGCTGCTTTCACCCCCCTTTCTCTGTGATCTAACATATACACAGGCACCAGAACCTGACTGCATAGGTTCTGAGACTCATGTGTCTCTGAAGTGGGGAGCTCTTCCCCTCTCTGATCACAGAGACACGCTTCCCTGTGTCAAGTCAAATAAATACCAAGGGCTTCCACTCGATCGAGAAGTAAAGAGGCAAGGGAGGAAACAGTCACAGAGAAATGGATGGAAGTAATCGTAGAAGATGAAGTGAAAAAATTAATGCTATAATGACTCTTTTGGGAAGTTTGTTGTTGAGGAAAGACAAGCGTCTCCCTGTAATACATTGTCCATGTTGGAGACAGTGTGTAGAGATGAAAGAAATTCAGATCCCAGACTTAAGACGGGATCTGCAGAACCAGATGTCTGAAACCGGACAACTCTTTAAGTCTCTTGGGCCTCGTAGAGAAATGCCAGTCTTATCTCTAGACTGCCCTTCAGGAGCGCGGGAGGTGGCCCCTGGCCACTGGCATCTCGGGTCCCCGACAGAGGGAGGTACTATTTCCGGTGGTCCTGCCCAGCCTCCCGGGGTCCTGTGCAGCTACCTTGGGACTGACTGAGACTTGGTTCACACTCGGTCAAAGCAAGATCCTGGAGAGCTTGGCCCTGCCACAACGCTTGCCGAAGGGACAGCCGCAGTCCAAGGAAGGAGGTGCTTTGTGCCTTCCTGATAGTTAGGGGTCTTCCCTTACTTCTTTCTTCTGTGGTCTCCATTGTCAAAAAGGTCAACACTCAGCTTTTTCTCAAGTTGGCACTGAGTCAGTTGCTAGACTCGCCCGGATGGAGTATGGTGCCACCCACCATGTTTTCTACACTCGATCTTAGCCAAAAGGCTGAGAAGCGATTCCACCATGTTTTCTTTATTCAGGGGCTGCAAAGTCTCGTTTTGTTGTTTTGTTTTTTTTTGTTTTTTTTTTTTTTTGAGACAAGGTCTCGCTTTGTAGTTCAGGCTGGCTCTGAGCTCACTATGGAGTCCAGGCAAGCCTCGAACTCAGCAATCCTCCTGCCTCTGCCTCCCGAGTGCTGGGACGACAGGCGTGAGCCACCACGCCCAGCAAAGTCCCGTTTTGTTAAGCAGATCTTCCTCATTCTAAAGAGCCCCAGTTGTGATTTCCCTTTCTTTACATCTGAGTATCTGTGTGTTGTCAAACTGGGAAATCTATTACTGTTATTTACACTGACAGTGCTGGAGGGCGTCCCTTGGCCCACCCCTGCCTCCCGCTTGGGGACCATAAGAGCACCGAACGCCCAGTTTGCTGTGTCCCCACTCAGTGTCCCCTGGTACGTTGGGTGCCATATTGTTCTCCCCAGGTGGGGTAACAGGTGGGATAGGACCGACGGCGTTTTGGTCACGTGTGGCGAACCATCTGGTGTTTGGATGGAAATGCATTGTTGGGAGCCCAGCCTAAAATCAGTCCACAGAACTTTACCAAACTGGTGATTTTTGTAAAAAATTTTTCCGGGATCAAGACTGTCCGCTGGCTACAGGAATGGGGACAACTGAAAAAGGAGGCAAAGCACTACCGTGAACAGGCTGTCTCTTCAGAAGGCACTCAGCACGCTTCGCGGGTATTTGTGATAACAGCAGAAAGACCGGAGTCTCAGCCCTTGCTTGCGAGCAGCTCCGGCTGGACGGTAGCTGTGGAGCTGGAAAGGTGACCTTTGTGCGCCAGTGTACTCGGCCGGACTGATCTTAACTCTGTTGCATTCTTAGTTGCTTGTTTCTGACCAGAACCATAGGAGGTTATTAAATACTTTGTAAGCGAATGGATACCGTAAGGGGAAGATGTTTAGAAAGACCTATAAATAGGACGGGGAGGAGGAGGAGGTCAGAGAGTCAGCACCGTCCGGCCACATTTCCTCTGCCCTTTTAATCAGGCCTTGACCGGTAGGAGATAAATGAAAGTTGCCTCCTCTTATCTTTTAAACGCCCAGTACCGAGCCCTTGAGTTCCCGACTCCACGTTCTCCCTGGGCCCCTCCAAGGGCGGGGACGCGGCGTCACGTCGGCGGCGAGTTTGCTGTGTGGGACGATTGCACCTCTGGTAGTTTCCTTGCTTTCAGGGAGCAGAGAACACAGACAGAGGAAGGAGACAGAAAAGGAGCTGAGTGAGGGGTTATAATTGTCCCTCTCATTTTAAGAACTCCACCTAATTTCTGCTTCCCAGGAGCATAGAATAAGTAGTTTTTCTTCTTTATTTAAAAAAGGAATTAATTTGATTTTTCTAATTGGAACACTTTCTGCCTGCTGATTGCCAGTTGGAATTGGGATCATGAATAAAAGTTTAGAATTACAATTCGAGGGAATCATGTCAGGAGATAATTAAGTGATCTGTGAGGGAAAGAAGCGATTCTGAGTCGGATGGAGAAACGTGGGAGCCGCCGGGCTTTCCACCACGGTGCTGCGGGGTGCAGCGTGGGGCGTGTGACGGGGTCAGAGGGGGTGTCGCCTCGGGTGCGGAGTCGGGGGCCGAGGTGAGCAGCCAGGCCGAGGGGGCAGGAGGGCAACAGGCCCTGGAACGTGTGTCTCCCTGGGCCCCAGCTCTTCCTTAACTTGGCCCAAGTGGGTCGTTTCCAGGCTTGGGCCACATATTGTGTGCAACTGGTGCCCACCGGAGGGATGGGGGCAGCAGCGGGACAGTCCTGGGAGCTGACGGCGGACGCGCACCAGGCAGGAGGTGACCCGACGGTGGCTTGCCCTCGTGGCTGCCCAACCGCTCGTGCAGTGCAAGACTGGTATAAAGATGGCAAGGCAAGGCCCCGGGTGGCCCTAGGAAGAGCCAGGAGTGAGCGAGCCAGGTGGCCGCTCGGACACCCTCACCTGAGACTCTCGTGCGGGGCTCAGGAAGCTCAGGGAAGCTTCCCTCATCTCCCCCCACTGTAGAGGGCGACACGATCCCACAGAAGGGGACTGAGCCGCAGGGGAAACTGGCAGGCACAGGAGACACTCAAGGCCCCTAGAGACACACACTTGAGGGCGCCACACCCGAAGAGGCAGAAAGAGCAGGAGAAGCTACTCGGCAGCGTGGAGAGGTCAGCGAGGGCACCAGAGATGCAGCAGAGTAGAGGTCGCTGTATCTGTCAGCTCTTCGTTACTGTGACAGAACGTCTGAGAGAGATGGTTTAAAGGGGAGCGAGCTTTATTTGAGCTCATGGTTTCAGGAATTTCAGGCCGTGGCTTCTTTGGCTCTGTTTTTTCTGCGTCTGTGGGTGGGCAAAACACAGTGGGGAGGGCACAGTGGAGAAGAGCTGGTCGCGGTGGCAGCTGAGAGCAGAAAGACAGCGGGGAGAATGGGTGGGACGAAGGACACTCTTCAGGGACAGCCACCCCAAGCTCCATCAGCCCCGGTGCCCCTTAGGCTCTGACTCTCTGAGACCTTTGACAAGGCCACAGCCCTTGTGAGCCACCCACCTCCTGAAGCCCCTCTGAGCACCGGCTTCCCTCACAGCTCTAGGAGGACCTTTCAGGTGCCCAAGACATGAGTAAAAATCCCGTGGATCACACTGTGGCCAAATGAAGTAACAGCGATGAGCGGTGGGAAGAAAAGAAAAGCGGTAGGAAACAGCAGTAGGAAGAAATAAACAGAAAGAAAAATAAAAACCAAAGTTTTGGACATCAGACAATGGAGGCCGGTGGTCTGGAGAGATGGGGAGTAGACTGCCGTCCCCGGGGTCGTCTGAGCAGACTTCCTGGAGAGAGTTTCCGGCGTGCTGTGAGCGGGGCGAGCGGAGTGCAGAGGACTGCCCGAGGGAGGAGGAGGGGAGGGGTGGGCGGGCTGGGCGGCCGAGCTCGCGGACAGAGCCGGAGGACACCGCCGGACGGAAGACTCCAGGGACTCACGGTCTTCAGTAGCGTTGTGGTCACTTCACGTGCTAAGAGAGCACTCGCCCGCGGAGCCAGCGCTGTGGCCAAGGGTCGGAGGAAGCAGCAGCCTGAGCTCACACAGGTCCCAGGACAATACCGTGCCGGCAGCCAGGCTGGAAAAGCTGGTCATCCAAGGCAGTGTTCGGAAGAACTTGCCCGCAGTGGAGGGAAGTCATTACCTCATGCTGAGATCTACTCCAGAACCACCTGAAAAATTGTAAAACAAGAGCCAGAGGGCTCAAATAATTTATGAGTGATATCACCTTATCTCAGAATATAATTTAAGAAGGTTTATAGAAATAAAAAATATATGGCGCCCAACAAAGTACAATTCAGTATTCGGTATTCAGTCATAATGATCAGAAATAATAAGGAAAGATGACTTGACACAAAATGAAGAGACTAAGAGCTGGCACAGCCTTTATGGAGTGGGGAAATTTAAGCAGTAAGCAGTAATTACAACTATTCCACGTATTTTAAAAGTGATGGAGTCAGAGAGTTAGAAAAATACTTCAGTAAACTGCTAGAGATGAAAACTACAGTCTTAGAAATGTAAAGTGCACAGAAGTTCGGTAGAGACTAACATGGAAGAAGAAAGATTTCATAGCCTCAAAAGCACAATAGCACAGATTGCATGTGAGGAAACAGCAAAAGACAAGTCTTCAAAATCCAAAGGAGTACCAGTGGGCTGGAATTTGGGCTCAGCAGTTTAACACATGGTTATCTGGGGTTCCCAAATGGAAGAGAGGATCTTTCAATAAATATGAGCAAAATTCTCCTAAGTTCAAGGAACTAGAATCCCCAGATTCAAGAAACTCAATAAATCCCAGAACAAGCAGTACATAAGTGAATGACATGGAGGCACATTGTATTCCAGCTTCTCAGAAAAGGAGACTGTGTCCTAGATCAAAGCCAGCAGAACAAAAATATTGACCTACCACACAAGGCAAATCCATATTTGACACTTGAAAAAAGATTACCAATAATACAAAGAACCAAGAAAATACAGGCTACAATGAAAAGAAAAACCAATTCACTGGAGTTGACCGATCACTGACAAAAATATTAGAAGTAACACACAAAGAAAATTAAAATTGTTATTATAGTTGTATTCCACAGGCTTAGAAAGTTAAGTAAAAGATATGAAAAGCCAAATTAAATGTATAAAATAAAAAATATAGCATTTGAGATGAAGATTGCTCTAGAAAGGATTATAACAGATTAAAAATGATGAAAGGAAAGATTAGGGAACTTGAAGACATGGAAAAGGAAATGAAATACAGAGAACAAATGACCTTTAAAGAGATAAACAGATGATCTGTGCACTGATGGATAACTTTGAATATATACGCACACACACACACACAGTCCCCAAAGGGGAGGAGGAATAAAAGAGAAATTAGGCTTGAAAAATAATGACAATAACTTTCCGAATTGGATTAAAACGACAAGTCTACACATCTGAGAAGTGAATTCTAAGCGCAAAAATGAGGGCAATGGCAGAGCCACACCCTAGTCAACTACTCAATGCCAAGAGCAATCAGAGTTTGTCAGAAAATTGCACAATAGTAAGTCAGACAGAGGAAATTGACTGGGTTATAGACTGAGCAGAAAAAAAGGAGGTATGCCAGCAGATTTCTTCAAGAAAACCATGTGATCGAGGAAATAGTGGAATTTCATCTCTAAAATACTGCAAAAAAATAACCCTGCCCTGAGATTATCTTTAAAGAACAACGGTGGAAGAAAAGCTGTCATGTACACACCGCTTAACAGCACAAGGCGAGTCCTGTGGCACAGAAGAGAGGCGCAGAGGGGCAGCACGGGGCGGGGCGGGGTCAGCAGCTGCCCCCGCGGGCGGCGTGGTGCCTGTCACTTGAAGCGGACAGCGGTGGTGAAAGGCGTGCTTACGGCCAGCCCGACGCTCTGCCCCAGGGCAGATGATCAAACTAAGAAACCGAGAAATGAAATCTAAATGACTAATAAGCGTGCAGAGAGGTGTTCACAGAAAATCTGAGGGGTTTGGTGAAAGCAGGGACCAGAGGAACCTCCCGGAGCGCCGGTGGTGACCCCCTCCCTCTGAGTTCTGCACGTGCGCCTCTTAGGAGCGGCGTTCAGCGGGGTGTGAGCCGACCCGCCAGAGCCTCTGAACTTAAGTAGAGTTCCGAGCCTCATTTTTGACAACTACATATCACTATGTGTTCAGTTGGTAAAACCAAGTCGTTCACTCAGAAGAGCCGAGTCAGGAAGCGGGGGGTGGGGGGGCTGGCGTGGCCCCAGCTGCCCGGGCCGGCCCTCCTGCTGGTGCCCAAGGCTCTTCAGTGGAGCTGCCAGCTGTTGCTCCTGGCACTGCTAGGCCGCCCCCCTCAGCCTCCCGCCATGGCCATGTCTCGGAGCCTGTGAAACGGTCGGCCCTCTGCGGGCACGAGGCACTTTACAGAAAGACCGTCACCTTCCTTCAAGAATGTCTGTGTTCTCAGCAAAACCTACTTCTGCTCCGGCCCGGAGGGGAAGCCATCGTGATGGGGTCTGGGACTCAAACGCTTCCCTTATTGGGCCCGTCGGGCGGAAGGAAGACAAATTGTGAGCCTTCCGCCTGACAGTGAGCGTCTTCACCGCGGCAGTACGGTAGGGCGTGTGGACTCGTGATAAGCTGGCACTGCGGGTGGTAGGGCGTTTGGCGTGCAGCTGAGTGTTGTCCCGATGTCAAGCACACCGGGAGGACAGAGGCCGATGCTCTTCTCCATACTTGGAATTTGGTGAAGTCCTTTTAAATCTGAACCACCCAGGGACATTTTCACGGACTATCCTCCAATTGCCAAGTATCCCTAGAGAGGGTTTTACCAAGAAACCTGCATTTCCTGCCAGGAGCATTCTTGCATGGTGCTTCCTGCCTGTGCACTGGGTGGGTGATAATGTGGATAAATCCTGGAGTGTATGATAGATACTGTAAAACAGAAAATATCCTGAGGGAAATGGGGGGTAGGGGTAAAGAGCCAGGGGAAAGAAAAATTGTGATGGTCAAAAAAGAAGGGAAACTCCTGTGTGGGGGTCGAAGGGTGGGTTGGGGGATGGGAAAAAATTAGAATTAAGTCGTGTCATACGCTGGTGCAGATTCTCAGTGTTGAGTGTGATCATGATGTATATATAAAAGGTACCCATATCACAATTTAAAAAAAAAGCAAGCCAGGAATTTGCTATTAAACAGCTATTAAATTTGCTAATAACTTGTTATTAAAGTTAGATATATATGTTCTGTGATTTTTTTCCTAGAGGTCATGTGGTTGTGACTTTTGCTTGCTTAAAATAAAATGGTTTCTTTTATTAAAAAAAAAAAAAAGAATTGCAACCTTGGTGCTGAGGCACCTGTGGACTGATGGGCACGCCAGGCCTCGCGGCTGACGTGTCTGTGTCTGCTGGGACTCCTCAGAGCGCTCGCTGTCTTCCAGAAGACACATGCCTTTACTTCATATGGGTCCTCTCGGAAATGTCCACCGGGACCTGTGATTGCAGCCTGTGGCTTTGCTGTGGGAAACGGCCCCTGTTGGCTGGTTACGGTAAGAAGCTCCCTGCGCCATTCCGTGTGCCACTGCCAACCTCACACTGCCCCGAAGCCCAGGGAGGTCGGGGTACTAGGGGGACAGTGTTAGCACCGCTGCCAGGACACGCCAGGGGAGCCTCGCTCAGTGCCAGCTCACAGCGGGCCGGAACACACGGATCTCAGCCTGTGCTTTACTGTAACAAGATCCAGTGGTGGTCTTTCCAGGGTGCTAGTCAGAGGAGTTGAACATCTTAGAAGGGAATCGGACGTTTTTGCTAACAAGATTAGACCCACACTTGAGCATGTTCGTCTGTAGAGCAGAATTTCTAAATAGGTTTCCCTGTAAGCTCCTTACTGCACAATGATGATGCCACGTGGAGACAGTTCTATTTATTGAACTATGTAGCCATTTAACAGTGTACTGTATATCTTATATGGGTCCCCAATATGTGTGTGTGTCTGTGCAAAAGGCTCCACTGAAATTATTCTAAACAAAATCATCTGGTTTGCTCATTCTGAAGATGCTTTAAGACCTGGCAACACTGCAGAATTTCAGTTGCTGCTGACTAGACTGTTGACGTCCACGGCATTTGAGTGCTCAGTGGTTCCAGTCGTGCGCCACGTCTCACATCTCCACTTTGTGCCAAGTGCTTTGCTGATCAGTTCATTATCGATGCCTGATTAATGTGGAGTTGAAGGCCATTACCGACTGCCAGTAATCTCTGGACTTTGTCGCTTGTCCTACTGTAAAGAAGATGTGAAGAACAATTAAAGCAAGAAAACCAGAGCTATTTTCTTGCTTTTAGAAATGTAGTCCTCATGGGCCAGAGATTTAGCTCAGTGGTTCTGGCGCCTGCCTCGCAAGTGCAGGGTCCTGAGTTCCATCCCTGGTAACCACATACAATGCTGGGCGTGGTGACTCACGCCCACCAGCAATCAACACCACATACCACAGTGCCGGGCGTGGTGGCTCACACCTGTGGTCCCAGCACTCGGGAGGCAGAGGCAGGAGGATTGCTGAGCTCGAGGCTTGCCTGGGCTACATAGTGAGCTCAGGGCCAGCCTGAACTACAAAGTGAGACCCTGTCTGAAAAAAAAAAAGAAAATATAGTCCCCAGTGGTGTTAGATGCCACCTTTTAGCTGTCGCTGTACCTGTCTCTTCTCTCACCGGATCTTGGCATGGTGTGGGCTGCTGGCCTCGGGCTCGCCTTCGGGAGGACTGGGCGAGCGTGCGCTGGGAGAGCAGTGCCACCCGCCCTGTTTGCACTGCTCAGGGAGACACGGCCCCTCGCACAGCTCACTAGCTCTCGCTGTCCAGGTCTTCCTCACCGGCAAGCACTTCGTGAAGGCAGAAGAGAAAGGGGGAAGTAATTAATTTAAAAATCCCATCCAGAAGAAAGCAAAATACAGAGAGAAAAAGTAGTGTAAAATAGATAACCCCAATGTAAAGCTCTGGAGATGGTACGGCCGCCCTAGTTCACCACTCGTGGAGCTAATGGTCAGCAGACTCAGCGCCTCAAATAAGAGGCAAAAAGTATCGAGGTGACTCAGAAACAGCAGCTGAGTCGATGCTATTTACAAATAATGGAGCTGAAAGATTGAGAGTAAACAGGTAGAAAAGATACACTCTCCAGCATCCCACACCTGCAGCGGCAGGACAGACGGACATCGGTGTCCTCTGCACAGCGTCTCAGCTCCAAGTAGTTCCCACATGAGATCTCTACATTCATTTTGGCGATGTATCTTTGTGAAGTTGATCTTGCGGTAGTTACTGTGACAATAAAGCAACTATTGCACAAAATCTTTCTTAACCAGAAGCGAGGGATTGGCCTCTGATCTGATTCCAAGTTCTGACATGTCTTGCTGTGACTGACAGACCCCACGGCCTCAGGACATAAGTGCTCAGCAGTCAGTGGAGCTCACTGTTTAATAAATGGAGCTATTGGGTCTAGTGTTTTCTTTCATGGATGTTGTGTAGGAACAAAGTGTCGAATGCAGTCGGAATGGGGGTGACTCTAACATAGCCTCAAACTGTGGTGGGTATCTAGCAACAAGGCGATTATAGGATATCTAGGCAAAAATCCCCGTCATGCAAGGATCAGAAACCTCTCTCTCATCTGAGGAAACGGCTCCCTAAGTCATTGAAATGCTTGAGCAGGAAGATCAATGGTGTGGTTTGAATGTTTGTGACCCCTGCAGAATTCATGCTGAGACTTTGTCTCCACGTGGCAGTATTGGGAGGTGTGGCCTTTGAGGGGTAACTGTCCTGAGCTTCTGCCCTCATTGAAGAAGGGTCCAAGTCTTTCTGGCCATGGTGGCCCCCCTCCCTCAGGAGAACACAGTGTCCCCCTCCCAAGATGCACCAGTGGGTGCCATCCTGGAAGCAGAACTCTCATTGATACTGGACGCCTCTATTTTAGGCATCCAGTTCCCAGAACAGTGGGAAATACATTTTTGTTCTTCAGAAATTGCCTTGTCTCAGAAATGCTGCTGCATCAGCCTAACTGGGCCAAAACCATCAGCAAGGATTGAGACATCTTGTTCCTGTCACAGGTAACGTCTGCACGCCGTAACTACAGAGAAGTGCTAGCACCTGCGAACCACGGGTTTCTAAGTTGCCCGTGTGTGGCCAGAAGCACATTTCAACAGGTCTCAATGAACCAAAGCTGCCCAGGAAGGAGGCCGAGGTAGGAGAAGCCCAAGTTCAAGCCCAGCCTGGGTCATTTAGTGCTTGGGAGATCTTACTTCAAAATAAAAATAAAAATGGCTGGAAACAGCTCAGTGGAAAAACTCTGGACTCAGTTCTCAGCCCCACAAAGAAGGCATTGTGAAGAGTGAGTATTTTGGTCCTAATTTATTGAATAAACTTAAAACCAGTGATAGTAGAATGACTAGGAGAAAAGAAGATAAAATCATACATCTGAGAATTAAGCTTTTTAAAATAATTGTTCAAAGTAAAAGTCATGATGAAATTAGAAAATACCTAGAACGAAATAATGAAAAAAAAAATCAGAGTCTCAGGATTCAGTCTAGTAAATTGCAAATATGATCAGAATACAAGGCTTCCATTCAAGCGAAATCAGGCTGGTTCTTAGAACGGGTTCTTAGTACAGGAGCCTGCACTTTGCTGGCCTCCCATGAGGAGGCGGTGGTGAGCACTCAATCTGTTATTTGCCTGAAAAAGCTCTGTTGGTTAACGGTGGCCGTTGAAAGAACCCAGGAATCCCTGGACTCACGGAGAGCGCAGCCCTTATGTTTAGAACTCAGACAAAAGTGACACAATCCAGACAGCAGATGAGAAAAGTTCAGAGAAAGACAGAGAGATAGCAAATGGGAAAAACCCCGGGTGGGTTGGGTTTGTGGGCTCAGTGTTCCCAACCAACAGATCATAAAGTCTTCACTCTCAGACTCGCGTCCAGGACTTGAAATCGATTCAGGGTCAGCTGGGCCTGAGAGTCCTACATCTTTTCCTACATCGAGTGAAAAATATCTTTTCTATTGTATATCTTCAGGGTGGGCTCAGGCTCCTGGTCTTGCGGAGTAGCAAGTCATTGAGCACAGTCGTTATTCTTGGGGACAAAACACTTGGTGTCTGAATTGATATTCTGTGCCCTTCCCTGCTGTATATCCTAGCGGTGTGGATGACAGGCGTGAATGAAAATAGGTCCACAGTACTTAAGTAATACTTTAATCAATTTAAGATAATTTCTGATGGCTGGTGTATAATGGTAATATACTACTTTTTAAATTTCCTTTTAAAGTGGTGTAGACATTAAAAAACCCTATTGTATAAATTGCTTTTCAAAGAGACAGTCGACCATTTTATTCCCCCTCCACAGACATGTCTATTAAAATAGGCCAAAGTAGAGTTTTTTATGTTTGTCATAATTTTTGTTGTGCCGGACGGGCCTGGGGAGCCCTCGTGTGCTGGGCAGTGTGGGCCGAGCCGCCCGGCTCAGCGATCTCGGCCACTGCAGCGGAAGCTGATAATGTGCCTGATAAGTTTTGAAACCGTCACCGTGTCCTTTATGCCCACGAATTCTCTATCTAAATTTATGGCATTTCCCCCTCATAACTCTACATTGCGGAGGAGGGGCTTTTCCCAAGGAGAGAAAAGAAAAACACAAGACTTGAAAATGTGACTGAAAGGGTACAAAGCTCTGCATAATGTGACTCCTGATTTGAACGAATTGCAAGCGCTGGGCAGCGCAAGGCGGGAGGAGGCGAGGACTGGCTTGGAAGAGGCCAGGGCAGGTCGGCGTCCAACCGCTCACTCCCTCTGGCGCAGAGTCCCAGATCCACGAGGCCCAGGGGCTGTGGCGGGGTGGGGGTCTGGGACCCGAGCACCTGCGTCCCGCGGTCGGGGGCCCCCCTCGCCGTCCCCGAGGGACCCCTCGCGTGCAGCGCTGAGGCGTTAGGACAGCAGACGACCCATCGGACGGGCCAGCACGGGGAACCCGCCTGGGGAGGGGGCGCGGACGCGGTGCCCCTCGCCGACCCCTGCTCCTGTGTGGGTGAGGACGCCCTGGCCCGCCCTGAAGACGCGCCCTGGGCGTCCGGGTGGGGACCAGCTGCCCGGCTCCCGCTGAGGCTCCGCGCCCCTCGCTTCGTCCAGAGCCCAGACCTTTGGCTTCGCTGTATCTTCCGGTTTCACCCACACTGATGGCGGTGATGGGCACCTTCACGCCCCGCCTTCCGGTCTCCCCCCACCCCGCTCCGCCGCGCCGGCCACAGCAGTCACCGTTGTCGCGAGCCCACCGGGAGCTTGTCGCAGACACTAATCGCCACCAGCTGAACGTGTCACCTTGAACGGAGGTGAATGGCCTGACCCGACTTCAGCTAAAGCCCAAAGGCTGAGTGTGCCGTGCCGGCCGCCGTGCCTCTCAGTCCCGGTGTTGCAATAGAGAGGAGCTTCCTGAAAACTCCCCTGTCGCGAAGTGGACAGTGTGGTCTGTGAGGAAGGTGGCCTCGGCGTGGGGAGAGACGAGGGCACCCACGGAGCCCGCCTGCCGTGGCAGAAACCAGAAGCCACTTAGACATCCGGCAGAAGCACAACCACATGAATACAGCCTGTCCGTGCAGGAGTCCCCATGGTGGTTAGCGGGAGCCCCGGGCTTGGACTGCGGACGGGAGCACAGGGAGACGGTTCCCACCCCGCGGCACACGCGGAGCCGCAGCCCCGGGAGCCGGCAGGAGCTGGTGCCTCTCGCCTGCCCCCGCAGGGGCTGCCTGAGGACCAGCCGCCAGGGCACTACGGGCAGCTCACGGCCACCAGCCGCTCTGCGGAAACCACCGTCACCCCCCCAAGACACCGTTGGGGACAGGGGCCCGATCGTGTGGGACCCAGTGGGTGTCACCGTCCCCTTTGCTGTGCCTGGCTTTGGAGGTGCCGCCGCCCCACCTTAGGCCTGGCTAACCTTCTCTAGACTTTTCAGAGGAAAATGGACCCAAACATAGTCTTTCAAGACCCGGTTGTGAGAGCAGAGAGAAGTCCCGAGGGCACCGCAAAAGGAGTGAAGTCCTTGGGAGGGCTGCAGAGAGCCAGGGCAGACCCACCGGGCCTGGCAGCTGCCCCTGCAGAGCACCTGAGGGCGAGGGCCCGGGAAAGCCCCGGAGGTCCACCGGGGTCATGGCAGGTACACTGAGGGCAGCGGGAGCAGAGACCCGCGGGGAGGTGGGTGCCAGGTGCGTCTGCTCCCAGCGAGGGAGAGCCACCGGGGGGCTGTGATGCTTTTGTGGACGCAGAGACCCCAGGGTCATGCGGGGACGACAGCACATCTACAGCGTGTGCTTCCAGAACCCGTCTGGGCTGCACCTCTAGGGCTGAGGGTAGCGACCGGCCACGGCACTCTCCACGGCGAGGAAGGGCTGCCGGCGGCGAGAGGAAGCCCACTCGCAGACACCCGGGCGCTCCTGGGCTCCGGAGCTCCTGCTGCCCACGGAAGAGTTCCAGGGGGGCCGGTCCCACTGCTCCTGCTGGGAAGAGGGGCCCCGCTCCTCACCCCACCTCCGTGCGGATCGCCGAGAGTGAAGGGGCTGCCACGGGGCTCACAGTGGCCGTGACCCACGCCTCGCTGCACAGCCCCTGGCCTCCGCCCATGCCTCCCGCCCCGGGCTCAGCAGTGAGCCCACGCGCATCCTCTCCTCCCGGCCTGCATCACCCCGAGGCGCCCTGAGCCTCTAACTCCGTTCCCTGCGGCCACAGAGCGCCTGCAGCTGGGGCCGGGCGCCCTCGGCGCGCCTCTGCTCCGTGGGGGCGGCCCTTCCGCTGGGGCCGGAGGCGTGGAGGCCCGCGTCTGGGGACTCCGTTGTCTCCGAGCCAGTCCATGGCCCTGCGGCAGCTACGGACGCCCAGCGCGTCCCTCCCCGCGAGCCTGGGGACCCAGATGTGCCGCCCCCGCCCTGGTGCGCGCCGGCTGTGATCCTGGCCTCGCCCCTCCGGCCTTCCCAGTGCTTTCTCTGGGATCATCCTCTTCCTGTGCATGGTGAGCTGCGCACCACAGCCTTTCCCAGTGCGGATTTCTCTCCCCTGGAGTCATGAGTTTGTGAAAGTTGAACATGATTTCTTTTTAATTTTTTTGTTTCCTCAATAAACATAGGCTGTTCATCTTTGAAGTGTTCAAAAGTATCTAAATAAATGAAGACATTTTGTGCCTCTGAAGAAATCCTCATTTCCATAGCATAAGTAATAATATCAAAAAGTTCTGTCAATTCTCCTTTCGAAATTTGTTTTCCTCCATTGCACCAAGGCTTGATAATATTGGGTTGGGGTAGGAAATTGAGCCCGCATGCCGGGCGCTGGGGAGGGAAGCTCAGAAATGAATGGCTTATTCAGGTTATTAAAGACAGATGTGAAACAACTGTAGAGAACAAAACTACGGAAAAACGAAATGGTCATCAAGTCAGTAACTCCTCATGCCGGCTGCCATGTTCCTGAAACAGCCTCAAACAAAGCAAGTGCAGGGGCTCTTTGTGCACGTGTGTGTATGCGTGCATGCGTGTGTGCGTGTCTTCCTGTGCACTGTTGTTAGCTGACACGGTGAGTCCAACACGGTGAATGTGTGTACGATCATCATAAAGAGATTCTTGTGATCAACAAAACTAAGTATAAAGACACCATCACTCTCTCCACATTGGCGTGGCAGGCTTTATGATAATCGTGATGAGTGAAACCCCACATGGAGGCAGGTGTGGTGCTCTGCACATGTGACCCTAGCTCTCTGGGAGGCTGATGCGAGAAGATCGCAAATTTCAGCCCAACTGGGGCTTCTGCGTGATTTAGAGAGGCTGTCTCAAAATTTAAAAAAAAAAAAAAAGCTAAAAAGGGACGGGATTGAGCTCATTGCGATGGGCCTGGGTTTAATCCCCCCCAGAACCAACACACAGAATCCCTTAAGTTTCATGTGAACACAGAATAACGCAAGGCGGCCATTCTGTCAGTATTTCCTGTTTTCTTCATGCTCTGAGGATGGAGGTGTGGGGGTCGCTGTGCGTGCAGGTGCTGCAGTGGCCGCGGCCTGCGTGGCATCCCCAGCCTGCAGCGCACCGGCAGCCCACCCGGTGGCCTCTGGCGGCCCCTGCACGTCTTCTGCGAAGTTCTGGCCTGGTGCGAGTGTGGTGTGCGGGACAACAGAGGGACGGCGAGCATCTTCACGCCCGTTAGCCTGTTTGTTTGCTCGGAACTCCGGCTTCAATAAGGCGAAAACGTGCGTTAACCCTCCATTCAGCAGCTGCCTGGGTGCGTGTGAAATGGATCATGTGGGCAAAATAAACCCCAGCCAGACGCGACCTGCCATTGTCCTGAGCTGCTTCGAGGGGACTCTCGCAGGTACCCGGGGCCGCGGGGCCACTTCACGTGTTTTGAAGGCCTCTCCTTTCTCTGCACTTCGCACACCACTCAGGCACAGAGAAAAGCCCGGAGCAGGCATCGGATGAAGGGGAAGATGAAGTGGCCGGAGCTCATTTTCCACAGAGATAATGGGCGCCGCGGTGATTCTGGAGGGCTGAATTAAATGAATAAATTGTGACATGGGAAAAACTGAAAAGGACAACAGGTTCCTGGCTCACACAGAATCTTTGCCTCGAGTCGGCACTTTTTCTTGAAGACCAATTGAGAAAACAGGACAAAAATGTTTTTCCCCATTAATTGCTTTCGAACACCGTCCCATGAAGCACCCAATTAGAGGGGAGGAGTGTGGTGCTCTGGCCGGTCCCAATGGCCACCACGAGAGGCCGGCTGGAGGACGGGGCGGGGGAGGGGGAGAGGACATAATGGAAGAGTCCGGCGTTTTCTTTTACGGGTTGCAGAATGAAAAGATCAATGGAAAGCGTTTCCACGTCCCCAGCCCGCAGGAGCCTGCTGAAAGACGGGCACGCAGGCACAGAAGCCACATAACTCTTCTGAAAGGAAGTTGTTCTTTGGAGAGCCGTCGCACGGAGGCATCTCAACACATTGTCCATGTCACCGCAGGCCTGCCCTGGTGTGCCCCGGAACACCGTGAGCGCGAGGCTGGCCACGTACGGAGAGATCTCAAACCATGACGTTCTGAATTCTGGGTAATCAGAGCTATAAAAGGCAAAATGATGAAGTGGGCAGAGCCGGCTATGCTCAGACCCCAGCAGGACTCCTAAGCTAGGAAAGAACCTCGGTGGGGGCCGGGCGCTTTAACGCGGTGCCTGAGACCTGGCGCGAGCAGGGAAGGAGTCAGAGTGGCCCGCGGCTCCCGACCCGGCCGGCTCCCTCTAACCTTTCCCGCCTCAGTCCAGGTTCCCCTCTGTCTCTGACCTGCGGGAGTTGGTAGGTGCCCATGGAAACAGTGCTCTGGCTTGTGTGACGGGAATCACTTGGGAATGAGAGGACGTGGAGTTCATTCCCAGGATGCACCTCTGCTTCCACGTGCTCTTGGTTAGGACTCGGAAAGCTGACCAGAAAAACAAGGGACAGCTGTCTCGGGAAGAGGCACTGTTTGAGGTTAGGAACGAAGCTCAGCGTCATGGGGCCTGTCAAGCACGCCTGTGCCCTGCCTTCCACTCTCGTGACTGCCGAAAATAGTAGCATTTTAGGCGGAGCACAGTACCCTGCACAAGCAAATCTCGTTCACCAGGGAGGGGCCTGTAGAGGTCGTACACCAGAGCCCACACAGCTCACGGTTGGCATGCCTGGCTCCGTGTTGTGCCCTATTCCCGAGGGCTTTTGTACTTTGAGTTAGCCAATAAATAACAACGATCATGAAAACACTAGTATTTCTTGAGTGGCCATTATATGCCAAGATTATTTAAAGTATTTTTCACTTGTGAGTTTGTTGATTCATGCAAATATCTATGAGGTAATTTCCACTGCTCTCCCTTTTTATAGGTGAAGACCCTGGGGGCCTTCACCTAACCCTAATACACTCACACACACAAGGCCAAGAAGCCCTCAAGTTGCAATGTGAGTTGTTCCACACTTTTGTGCAGAACTCCATTCTTAGCCAAAAGTTTGTGCAAGGTGGAACAGGCCAGTGATCTATCTAGTCAATGGCCCTGTCCTCTAAAATGGTGTGGTCACAAACAGAGGTATTGACCCAGAGTCAGGAGGGAAACTGCGAAGCATGATGAGCAGAATGGAGAGAACTCGATGTGTTCCGGTCCTGCGCACGGATGGGACACTTTTCCTTAGCTAATATCCTGCTTACTCCTTGTCAGTTCTCAAAGGCAAAGCAAGACCCACAGTACTTTTTGCTAGGATTTGTCTTAACTCAAGTTTTCAGGCCCATAATGAGAGGGTCCCGCCCGGCCACACCTGCAGAATGGAGCAATGTGGGATGACGACTTTTGTTGGCTCACCAGGGCTCTTGGGGGGGGGAAGAGCCAACACCTGGAGTTAGGCAGGGTGGTGAGTTTTCCCTAGTAACTGTGCAAGTGTGTGACTTTCTCCTAGCACGCACCAAGGCGTCTCCTGTGGACGCAGCGCCCTGGCCCGAGGGGCAGCCTGACACCCGGGAGGACCCTCCAGGGCCGGCCCCCTTTGGATTTTTGTTGATTTTCCTTCCCAAAAGGTTCTGAGGCCCAGATTGGGCCCCTACTTCTGAAAAGCCAAGGACAAAACTAACACACCGGAGAGAACACAAACTGGTGTTCGTCCTCTGCGTCACCCAAGACTGGAGGAAAGAGATGGCATGATATCCAATGCTGAGGCCCAGTGACTGGAAATCCAATGTGCTTGCACTTTCTTTGAGTCTTAGGCAGTGGTGTCCATGCCCGGTGTGCTCTGTGGCATACTGTGGAGCCAGAGCAGGAGTCGGGCGTGCCATGCGGGGCTCCTGAGGGGTGTGGTGTGAGGCCCTCAGAGAGCCTGTGCCCTGGGACAGCCTGTAACAGAGGTCTTTTGCTGGTGTGCGCACTGTCCTGGGTTCGAGCCAGGGTGCTCCTTTCTTGTCCTGGGCTACACACAGGACAGCGTAAATGTACAGCCCCCACAGCATTTGGATCCTCACTGGTGGATTTGACTAAGAACAAGAAATTGAATCCCGTCATTGAAGAAGGCAACAGATAGAAACCGATATTTAAATGAAGAAGCATTCCTAAGTCTCAAGTCACTACTAAGTAGTTTCATTACTTTCCCAAGTACTTCCCAAGAAATGTTTGACCTTTCACTAAATTACCTGAAATCGATGTCACATTCGAAATAAATCATAAGAGAAAGGTTATCAACAACACTTGCATTTAAAAAGACCTCATTAAAACAACTGTTTATTAAAGTCCATAGTTCAGAAATAAATTTAGGATCTAAATGAACAGGTAAAGAAGAGTGAGAAGGGCTAATTACCACAACATGTTGGGAGAGAGCATTATTTAATTAACTATAATAAGAATTATGTGCTGTTCTACATTTTCCATTTCTTAGCTATTTAGCATGCCATGAAACATTAAAAAGGAAATAAAGGAGAAACAGAAGAATACTTATACACAAAGCATTGTGATAAACGTGGTGGTGTCTCGTGCCTGTTAACGGACTGATCTGTGTTGGCATCCTCTGTGCCCGTCCAGGTCCTGTGGCCCGTATGGGCACGTCCAGCTCACACCACTCAGCCAGAGTGGTGCGTGTGGAACAGGAATGCTAGGGCGGCAGCAGGAGGCGACACAGAAAGGGAGATGAGGTGACCTGCGCTCTCAGGGGCTCCTGTAGCTCCCGTGTGCTTCCTGGTAGAAACTGGGAAGGGGCGGTTTCCGGTGGAGAGCCTTCCAGCTGTTCCTGTTGCTGGGCTTGCTGGGGAGCCAAAGCCAACTCACCGCCCAGCGGCTGCTGGAGAACCATTGTCTGGGCTCTAAGCGCAAAGCAAGGTCTGCGAACACTGGGCGGAATAGGGGATAGATGGAGATAGACGCTTTATTGATCAGCCATGGGCCAAGGGGCGTGCAGATGCTTTTTATTGTACAAAAAGTGTACGTATAGACAGGAAATCCTTATTAAAATGGATCTGCATCTTAATACTTTGCGATTCAGTCACTTTACTTTAAATACATTTTCCCATTAAAAGCAGTGTTATAAATGGGGCCGGCAGTGGGACAAACCCACAGGGCATCTTGAGACCCAGGTGGCTGCTGGGAAGGCAGCAGAGATCACGGTGCTGACGCCACTAATTTGAAAAGAATCCTCCCGGCTTGAAGATTAATACCGTCACTTTTTGTTCAGCTGTAGCCTAAAAATAGTTTGGGTTAGTGGAAAGGAGATAGATCTGCTCCTTGGGAAGGGGATTTCTGAGCCTTTTAAATTTTTTAGAGAGGGAAGGCACTGATTCTTTGTTCTCTATGAATGTATACATTATGTATGGAATTCTTTATTATGTGTAATTTAATTTTAAAAACTTGGAGCTCCCTTCCTTTTATCCAAGCCCGTTCCGATCATTACTAAATACTATTTGTCAAGCATTTCTTGTCAGTCCCCAGGATGGTTTCTCCGCTCTTACCTGGGCGTCTCCCGGGAGACTGGCGTCGGTTCCTCGGGTCTGACGGACCTCGGCCTTCTCCTCGCGGAGAGCTGTGCCCAGGGCTTCGGAAGGCGCCTCTCAGACCTCCGTGTGCGGGCCGGCCGGGGGTGGCCGGGCGCAGGCAGGAGCTGGCTCCATCGGTCCAGTCAGACGCGCGGTTCCCGGGGCTCCTCCCCCTCGGCGCACCACACCGGAGCCGCGAGTCCCGTCCTGGTGGCGCTGGAGCCGGGGCGTTTGCAGGGTCCCTCGCCCTCCCGCCTGGGCCCTCTGGCTCTCCCTCGGCGTCCCCCTCACCCTGGCTCCACGCGGCCAGCAGTTCCTGCCGCGCCTGTCTGCAGTGCAGACCGTCGTAGGATCAGTGTTCCAGCCCCCCAGTCCTCTTGGTGGGACTAGGGGGGCAGGAGCGGTGCCCGCTCGCCCGCTCAGCGCCTCCCGGTTCCCCGCGTCTCTCCGTGTTCGCGTGTCCCTGCACCACCCCTGGCGGACGCTTCCTCCCTTCCGGGGTCCCGTGCGGAGGCGTTCCAGCCAGCACAGTGGGTCCGCGTGGAGAACCCGCGACACAGTGTGGCCTCGCTGAGCCTCGGGGCGCCCTGCCCTGCAGCTCCTGGGTTCTGAGCCGAGGGTTCCATCGGGGTCCAAGTGGAATTTCCCTCAGGGTCTGCGGGGCCCATCAGCCCTCCTTCCTTTGTTGGGCTGCGAACTGCTGACATTTTACTCTAACCCTATCAGCTCCCTCAGTATTTGAGTTTCTAATGTAACAGAGTTTGCTTACAATTTTTCTTTGGGGATCTGGGACAGACAATGGACGCAGTTGGGAATCTTGACCTGAAAACCCTTCGGATGTTCTGTGTATAAATACTTACACAAATAACTTCCGCTTCTGGGTTAGTTTTTAATGTCAAGAGCTGTTCCCTAGGAATACTAACAAAGGAACATATAGGTCAGAGTATAAAGTGCCAGGCAGAGCAGGTGGCAGGTGAGCAGACTGCCAGTGGGATGTCACACATGACGTTCAAGTGGCATCGCGGTGGGCTAAGCCGAGGCAGGGCAGTCGGGCTGCGCCAGGGACTGAGCTGCGTCCCTGAAGGCCGCGCGCAGGATCTCACCGCTGGCCCCCAAAACTGGCCTGCCTGGCCATAGGGTGCTGCTCTGGCAGCTTGTTAAAATGAGCTCGCGTAGGGTGGTGAATGGCGGTGCCCATAGAGAGCGGAACGTGGACACACGGTCGGCGGGGGAGTGGCCTCCTGCGGAGCGGACACAGTACCTGCCTCAGCCTCATGAAGACATTCAGGGGCTTGGGTTTGTGACGGGGGCTGCGCCATGCTCTAGGGCCTCCTGCTCTTCCTTAAGGGCCCCAGACAGCAAGTGGGACATGGTACAGGAGGCCTGAGAAGAGTTTTGGGAGCCACGTCTGGAACTGGCAGCCACCAAATTGATCTTTTCCTTAAGGAAAGCCCGCCGTCGGCCCCTGGAGGACAGGGAGGCCGGCCCCATCAGTACCCCCCATCTTTCCCTCAGTGTGCCCAGGACGCTCCACGCCCTGCTCACCTCACGTACAAGAGGCTGCCTGAGATCCAGCCATTATATCTGTGTTGCCGACCACAAAAAGGATCAAAAGCAGAACACCTAAGGAGCTCTTTCTCCAGCGGGCCGGCTCCCTGTAATCTGTTTCTGGAAGTTTCATTCAACATTTCTCTTCCGTCTCATTTGCGCTGAGCGCTCCGGGGGGCCCGGCGGGGGGTCTTTGTCCTGGGTAGCTATTTGTCTTGCTAAAATGAGAGACTGTTGGGCCAAGGGGAGAATGGCTCCTGGGAGGCAACCAGTAACCTAAGCTTCGACTACAAAACAGTCTTCACTCGCATGCAGTCATTTTCTGTGGAAGCAATAAGGGCGGCGATTCCAGTGGACACCAGTCCCTTGTGGCCCGGCTTTCGTCCCCTTCTGGGGTTGAACTCCGACGGCTGGGACTCCGGTCACACAGCGATGCAGTAGAAATAGTTCCTGTAGCAATTTCTGGTAACCACCAGGATGTTCCCGGCAGCTGTCAGCGCGCTCCAACGCACAAGTGCATTTACACACCCGCTGCTTTTCTAGGGAGCAGGCAAAATAGCACGTGGAGTAACCGACTGGCTCAGCGACACTCTGCCCGCCTCCTCCAGCGCCCTAGCCGTTTGCTCCATTCTAAGGGTTGCCCCCTCCTCCAGAAACAGGCTGGTTGAGTAGTTCTGGTCTAGGTCTCGATGTCTCCTAAGTGCCCCTGAGATTACAGGGGAGACCTTTGGGAGAGGAGCGGACTGTGGGGTTGCTGCAATGGGGAGGCCTGGTCCGAAGGGGCTGTCGCTGCGGGCCTGTCTGGGAAGGGTGAATCTCTGTGGCCCAGATGTGGAACCCAGGCCCCCAATGAGCAAAACACAGAAGAGCCACAGCGGACAGCAAGATGGCACCGCTGCCCAGTGTGCAGGACCTGTGTGGGCCCGTGGGACAGCTCCTTGCCGAGTCCGTCTAGCCTGGGTCGGGTGCCCCTCCGCCTGTCCGCAGATGGGCCCCTGAGCACACTGCACGAGCCTTCACCTTCCTGTAGGCACCAGGTCACCTCCGGGCGGGAGCCGCACGGGTGTGCACCGGGGAGGGGCTGTTGGGGCCGCGGGATCCCCAGCGAGTCGCCTAGCACTGAGCCGTGGGAGCCACAGCCCTGAGCGGTCGGCACGTCCTTTACCTGCCTGCTGCTCGGAGGCCCTCTGCACGGCAGGGCTGGGGGAACAGGCCTTCGGCTGCAAGGCCCGTGTGTGGCACCCTGTCCCCTCCCTGGGCCGCCCTGGGAGCCACCTGATGGAAGCTGATCCTGCCCAGACACACACTGGCACAGTGAAGCCAAACCCGGTTGTGGGCCACACCCAGGCCTCAGGTGCTGTCTGCCACAACCCTCAAGAGTCCTCCTGTGCCCCTGTTCAGTGCCCGGCTGAGCCCGCATCTGACGGGGGCACGCCTTGGCAGGAGTCCTCGGTGTGGACCCTGACCAGCGCTCTCAGCACTCGGGCTGCCAGCAGGCGGTGAGTCCTCCGAGTTCCGCCAAGCAGACTCCTGGCTCTGGCACGTGGCTGCTCTGGGCGTTCGAGAGCTTACAGAGCGAGTGGGGTGCCCTGGGTGGCAGCGTGACCCCCCCCCAAGGACAGGCTCTCTGCCCCCGGGGGCGGAGGGCAAGGGAGGCATCCAGCGTGGGGCAGAGACGGGTGAGTGCCCAGGCGACACGGGCTCTGAGCCTCAATGAGCTCAGGTACTGGTTCTTCCTGGTTCCGAGGCTTCCAGGAAAGCTACAGATATGGCCACTGCTTCCTTAGGAAGCAAAGTGAGTCCTAAAAATGAGCTCAAGCTGCCTCTTCCACGGGGCCATGGGTACGGGCGGGGTGTGTCGGGCGTGGGATCCGGAGTGCTTCCTGCACCTTGAGGGATAGTATTACAAGTCCCCACAGAGAGGCAAAGCTCCGGTTGCCATGGCAATAGCCAATCCGAGGAAGCTGTGACCTAAATCATGGCTGAGAAAAATAGTACCTAGTCCGTGTCATCGCAGTCACCTGCCTGGCGTGAGGCGCGGCGGCGCCCTCACCCGGGACGAACCCGCTCACCTCAGAAGACAGAGCTGCGCTCGCTCACGGCAGAAACTCTGGGGAGCGCGGGGGCCCGAGAGCGGTGCCGTGCAGAGCCGAGCGGGAGGGGCGGCGCCGCGGGGTGTGCCCGGCTGCCGTGTGCTCCCCGCGGTCGGGCTGTGCTGCCGCCCACACAGCACGTGTGTGCACACACAGCATGCGTGCACGTACTGCCCTAGACTCGTGGACACACGCCTTCCCCCGTGCACCATCACAACCCACACACAGCACCATACGCCGCACAGCAGGCACATACACCTTTACACACCACACCCTTACGACATGTCCACACCACACACCACCACTCACGCTGTGCACAGGCCACATGCTACTCCTCGTGCACATCACACACATATGTGTGCCACGTGCATTGTAATATACCTCATACAGCCAACACCACATAAACACAGCGCATACCATATCCATGCAGCTATCACGCAAAGCATACATACTACATATGTACCACACACAGACACACACACTGTGTACCCACAACACACAACACACACACTCTGCTCATGGGCAACATACTCCAGGCATACATACCACATGAACGCTGTACACACAGAGGTACATACCACGTACACAGCCACCATCATATAGAATGCGTAAGAAAACACACCATGGACCACATCACATACGCAACACACACCAGACACACATACGTCACATACACATCATAAAAATGTGCGCCACACCATGTACACAGATACCACAGGTACATACACCCACACCACATGCAACAACACCCATGCCACACCCCACACATATACACCACACACCAGGCACACATCACACATAAAACATGCAACACACTATGCACGCTGTAACATACCACACACCATCCAATACACACATGTGCCATACGTGCACATTTGCATGCAGAGCCATCTCCTGTCCGTGAGGCTCAGCACGGCAGTGCCGGCGGCTGCGTCGACCTCAGAACTGAGCCCCAGCAGGAGCGGGCGGGGCTGCCGGTCAGGGCCAGCTAGGAGCGCCCACCGCGACACGCCCGGCACGGCAAGCCTGGGCGCAGCCCTCTGCCCGGCGAGGAGGGCAGCCGGGCCTGTCCCGGGGCCCACGCCACCTCGCCAGTGCCGCTGTCACTCCTCCGTGCGACCGCGGGCTGGGAGCCTGGCGGAGCCTCCCCGTGCCCTTCTGCCTCTGCTCCCGGATAGCCAGGGCCCAGCCCGGCTGCGGACGGGGGGCTGAGGCTGCCATCCGCTGCGGTCAGGCCCCCCGGGTGCCGCATCGTCTGCCGGAGCTGGCGAGACCCCGCGGCTGTGCGGCACTCAGCCTCTGCAGCCCGGAGCGTAGCGGGACGAGCGTCGCACCTGAGACTCCACCTTGTCTTGCAGGACCAGCCCCGAGCGCCGCCACGTCCGGCGGGGCCAGCGGCGTCAGCCCCGCCGTCCCAGAGGGCTGCGGCCCTGCCCCGAGTCGGCGCTCGGAGCCCCCCGCGGAGGGCCGGCCGGCTCGGGCGGAGCTGGCTCCGGGACGGGAACTCCAGCTTCGCGTTCCTTTCTACTCCCCGAGCTCCGTGCGCCGCCCGCCCCGCGCTGCCTCTGCCCCCGTCGGCCCAGCTGGGCGGCACGGTCCCCCCAGGGCCGCGCCGCCCCTGGCTCTGCACACGGGCTCTCCGGAGCGTGGTCCCGGGCGCGTCTCTGGTCCCCGCGCCGAGGGCCATGAGGAGAGGCCCAGGGGGAGTCGGGTGGAGGAGGGGCAGGCGGGCGCCATGCCGGGCTCCTCCCTGGATGTCCGGGCCGCCGTGTCTCAAGGACAGCCGTGGCCCCCGCTCTTCCTGCTCCGCTCCAGCCGCTGGGTCCCACCAAATGAGACCGGACGGTCTGTAAAGTCCTTGTTTAGGCATCGAGTTAGAAGAAAATAGGATTACAAGAAAGCCAGCGAAATGAAATCTGTTTAAACAACCTTCTCGTTTCTCCTAGGAAGAACTTCATTTCTAGTTTCCTTCTTTTCTTTCATTTTTTTAGCTTCTCAGAGCTGTAAATATACAGGGTGACAGTCAGCTGCTGACTTAATGCGAAAGCTCTCCAGGGTACAGGCCTCTTGGGCTCGGATCCCGGGCGAGCGGAGGCTGCTGAGGGCTGCAGCACCCCCAGGGCCCCACCTGCACTTGGACCTGCAGCAGCCGAGACGGCCCCGGAGACTTGGGGCGGCACCTGGTGACCGAGGCCGCACGCGGCCAGGGAAGACGTCTGACCTCCCTGGCCTGGCTCATCCCCGAGATGGGCCGGGGACGGTCACGCGGCACAGCTGGGTCGTGGGAGAGGCCGCCTTTCCTGAAAGGCACACAACGCCCCAGAGAGGACACAGCAAGAACTGTGCCGGTGTTAGCAGTAGCTCCGCACAGTTGTGACTGTTCATGTCAACATCAGCGCCAGCATTGACATGGGCTGCATTGGTCCCGGGTCGGTGTGGTGCTGGGGTTAGTGTGTGTGCCAGTCTGCATGGGCGCAGCTGGTGACGGGCATCTGAGGGGCACTGGGGGGAATGCTGGCCTTGACGTGGCCAGTGGAGTCCATGTCCTGCGGCCTCTGGGCTCTGCAGTCTGCTGTCTCTGTCGCCTCCGAGCCATCCGAGGACGGTGGAGAGGACGGGTCGCACACGGAGCCGTCACTCCAGGTCCAGCCGCCATCTCCCTCCCTGGAGTGCCGCTGCCGGCCCTGGCCTCTGCTCCTGTCTGTCTGTCTGTCCAGCCTAGAGTCTTGCCCTGTGGCGTAGGACCCAGCTTCTCCCCGAGCTGAGCCGATCTCTCTCTCCTGCTCCGGCTGTGGTCCGGGCACACGTGGCCAGGCCACTCCGTGGGTCTGTGAGCCCCTCCCGTCCCGCTTCTTTTCTTGCTGACACTCCGCGGCCGCCATTCCACTCCGCAGGCCCGTCATTGGCATTCCGGTGCCGTCTGCAATCAGCCCGGGCTCCTCTCATCATGGGCTCTTGAAGGATTCTCCAGACTCAGCAAGAATGCGCATCACCCATGACAGCCGGCCTCCCGCTCCCCGCAGCCCGCGTTAGGGGCAGGAGCTGGCGCTGCGGAGCTGGCGAGCCCTGCCGTGTCCTTGCCCACCCCTCCCCTGCCCGAGTCGCCAGGCGCCTGTCCGCACCCTGGTGTCTCAGGGTGACTTCGTCCGGGGAGGACAGGTCGGGGAGAAGGGAGTCAACCTAACGGGCTGTGGAGTTATAACTGCACAAGTCCCTGTAGGGGACACATCACGGTTCAACTAAAACTGTAAACATATGTGAAGCGTGAGCATGTGTGTGCGTGTGTGCTGTCCAGAGAAAAGACCTGGTCTGTAAGGTGAGAGGTGGGGAGGACGGAGCCGCGTGGCTCTGGCCTTCGTTTTTTAAGGTGAGTGGCAGGCGAACCGTGGTGGCACGAGCAGGCAGAACGAGCCCAAGCGCAGCACCGTGAGCTCTGCGGGCACCTCTGTCCTGGGGGCACCGCACGGAGATCTGCCAGGGGGAGCGAAGGAAAGAGCGGCCTTTCCGTGCCACGGCATCAGGGCCGCTGCAGGGGCTCTGAGGGACAGAGCTGTGTGCAGCTTGTCCAGAGTCCTGTCTGCTGGAGAGAGTTTGTCCCCTGAAGTCCCCAGAGGCCTGCAGTGACCCCGCCTGTCCTGGCCCGTGCTGTAGCCCACACGCATGTGCACACGCACGGGTCTAGGTTCCCACCTTCAGGCTGCAATGGTGTCCTGAGCCCAGGGCCAGGAATACCACTTCAGAGTTTGTCCACCCTGAACATTGGCAGCTACTGTGCGGCGTCACACAGCACCTGCTTGGGGTCTTTCTTCCCTGGCACCAGGCTCAGGTGAGGCCGCACCTCCAGGGCCCTGTTCCACCTGCATGGAAAATTGCACCACAGACACCATTTCTTTAAAAAAAAAAAAAAAAAAACTAGTGTCCTCTACATTTCAAGGGCTATTTTCGAGTGACATACATTCACGTAGAAAGTTCAGGAGCAAAATGAATGCTCCTTCCTGCTTGCCTGGCTGCTCTGGAGACACGTCCCGTGCACACTCGCGGGCACACCAGCACGCGCGCACCCGGCACTCTTTCTCCACGGGCAGCACTCCATTTGTGTGTCCTGTGGATTTCCTCGGACAGCAGCTTCGCGGAACCACGGGAAGCGCTTCTTCCTCTTCACACCAGCACAGCGCCCTGCGGTTCACCCGAGCGCCTGGGACACTGGTCTCCGCAGCCAGCGCCGGGCAGCTGCCCTCGCCCGGCCCGTCCGTGCCAGCGCTGCGATGGAGCGGGCTCCCTGGCCCCTGCAGCAGGGGCAACGTCGGGAGCTTTCATCTTTGTCTAGTTGACAGGATTTCTAAAATTATTATGTTAAAAGGGCCAGGAATTCAGCTCGGTGTTTTCAGCACCTACTTCACAAGCGCAAGCTCCCGAGTTCCATCCCCTGTACCAAAAAATATCTTTATTTTTAATGTGTACTTTCCTGAGTAAACATTAAAGTGGGCATCAGTTTTGTATTGCTCTAAGACCCAATTGGATGCCCTTTGCAATGAACTGCATAGTTCATATAACAGTTGACCATTTTCCAATTTCTATTATTACTTTTTCTTATTGATTTGCAAAACCCCTTTATTATTAAAATGATCTCTTTTCTGTGATATGTTCTGAAAGGATTTTCCACTTCACTACTTTGCATTTGTCTTTTGACTGTTAATACTCTTCCTTATAAAGCCAATGTGTTTTTATTGGATGAAACATCAGTTTCTATGGCTTCTGAGTTTTGTCTTGTGCTAAAAAGACCTTTAATACTCTAATATTTAAAAATGTCTTTTTTCTTTTTCTGCACTATAATATTTGTCTCGTCTTTATTTTCAAGTAATATTTTTATTTTGAACTGACACCAGCCTGCACCTCTGTGTGGGTGGTAGCATGTGCGTGTGATAGTTGTGTGCACACGTGCTCTGATTAAATAGCTGAAGAAGGGCAATTAGCCTTTCCAGCCCCTCAAAGCTTTATTACTTCCATGTGTTGTGGCACCTTGGCCTCTTCTTCTCCAGTTATTTCGAAATTCTTCATAGATTGTTGCAGACCATAGTTTGTGCTGCAGAACACAAGAATTAACTTTATAACGTCCTTGGAGTTCGGGGCTTGTGCGTCAAACCTTACCATCTTAGAATTTGCATTTGCTTAGACGTGCGCAGGGCGACACCTTCATCCTCTTCTCCGATGGCAGCACAGCTGTCCCAGGGCTGTGACAGAGACCGTCCATCCTCCCCTCAAAGGAGCTGAAGTTTCCCTTTTGTTCTACATAAAATTCCACACAGAATGAACTTTCTGTTTTGCTACCCGGACGTATTTACGTGCCCCTGAGCCAGTGCCACTCCGCTTAACAGTGATGGCTTCGTGGTGTCCGAGAAGATGTGCTGTCCTCCCTTCCTCCTGTGCGCAACTGTTCTGGTAACTTTTGCAGGTTTTGTTCATATTTTTACAACGTGAACTGAGTCTGCCTGGTGATTTCTGCACATCCTTTTCCATCTGCGTTTCCTCGCGTGGATGCTGGCGCGGCTCCACGGTGCTCTGCGTTACTGTGGCTGACACGTGTCGCCCTCCAAAGCCCTTACACTGAGCTCTACGCCCCAAGGGCGGCCCTTTGGGCGGTGGTTAGGTGACAAGCACAGAGGCCCGAGGGAGCTCTCTTGTCCTGTTTGCCCTCCCACCCCGCCGGGCGCGCGATATGCACGCAGTGCCGCAGCTGCCTGGGGAGCTTTGGGCCCTGCCAGACTGCTGGCGCCTGACCCGGACTTCCGGCCTCCACCCAGGCCCGTGGGCCTCGACCGCACGATCCCGTGCCTAAGGTGTGTGCTTGCCGCACCCAGGGGCGGGGACTGGCGCTCTGCGTGGCTGCTGCTCCCTCTGTCTCATGACCCTTCCCAGGATAATTTGCTGGGAATGTGTGCCCTTTAAGTGGCATGGCATTTTAAATTCCATCGTGAAATACGTTTATGTTCCGTCATTTCCGTTCTGCTGGGGACACCCGGGCGCGAGCGCCGGGAGGCGTCCTTTGTGTCTTGGTCCAGCCCGACCTTCAGGCCCGGAGCCCTTTGCTCTGAGTGCTTCATCCACGGTCGCTTCCTCCCGCCCCCGCCGGGTCCCCCGAGCACCTCAGCCCTCTGTGGCTTCTGTCCGGCTTCCGGTCTGGATGGCTGCTCGGGGCTCGTCTCGGGGACTGCCCACCCAACCCACGGCCACAGGGCTCTGACTTGGCATTGTGGCCACGGGCTTCCGGTGCCACTCAGAATCCGACTGAGGCTCCTTAACGCTTTCTAGCTCCACTCAGAGCACTCCATGGCCATGTCTTCCTCTCCCCCAGACCCTCCACGTGACTCCCCGGGTCTGTTTGTCGCCACACGTACTCTACCACGTGCGATGGCCTGGCCCACCTTCTCCCTGGGCTTCAGGTGACCTGTACTGGCTCCATCTCTGGTCAGTTCTGTGCACACTGAGTTCTGTGCACGTCTCGAAGGCAAGGCCATTTCTCTCCCCATTAACGTTACACTTCTCCCCTTCTCCCTCCGTTTCTTCCTCACTGTCTCCTCTTCTTCCTCTTTCTCCTTCACTTCCTCCTCCTCCATGTTTTTGCTCTCTTCCTTCTCCTCTATCCCCTCTCTTCCTCTTCCTTCCTCAGATTCTTCCTCCTCCTCCCTCCCCTCCGCCTGCTCCTCCCTTCCCCTGACCCAGGGCCTGGCCGCGGAGCCCAGGTGTAAGCGGAGAGCCACTTCGCTAGGGCCTTGGCTGCCCCAGTCCCTGGCGGGTCCGGGTAGCGGCTGCTCCCCTTCGGCCCCTTGCCTGCTGTCTGCCGCGCGTGTCCTCCGTCTCTGCCTCACTGACCCGCCCTGCCTTCCTCGCCAGCGTCTCACGTGAGCTGCCGCCCTGGTCAGAGCCTGGAGTCCTGTCTTTGGTGCGGGTGCCGCTGGCAAGGGGAGAAGTGTCCTGCCCGCAATGCTAGGTAGGATGGGGCACCCAGGCGTGGGGTGGCCGGCGGACGGGGCGTCTCACAGAACGGGCACCTGTGAGTAGAGAGGAGGATGCTGGCGCCGGGACGACGGCCCCTCTCCGCAGCCCACGGCCCGGGGAGCTCAGGGCCCACTGCCGAGCACCTGGCCTTCGGGCCTCGCGTTCCTCCTTAGGAAGAGTTGAGCCAAAATAGACTCACTCCAGTGGGAGGATTCTGTAGCAGGCCAGAGTGGACTTTTACCGTGACATCACAGCAGGTGACTGTGGCCAGGGGCCAAGATAGGAAGCAGCGGCCGCTCTGCTCTCGGGGCCTAGACTAGGGCACGGCGTCCCGGGGTCTCTGTCAGGCCCCCAAGGCTGTGGCCGTGGGCCACCGAGGCTGTGCCGGGCAGGACCAGCCAGACCCCTTCTTGGCTCCTTCCTTCCTGGGTGCCCGCCAGAGTGCCCTCAGCTCCTGGCATCTAGCTCCCTCTGCGGGGGCTGACGGCAGAAGGAGCTGCCCGCTGATCGCGCCTGTCTGTCAGGAAGTCAGGTGCCGCCCTCACGCGAGGTGAGGAGAGGGCACCACAGGCGGCCCGCCAGGGCCAGCCGGATGACGGTGCCCGGCGTCTCATCTGCGGCTGCTGCTCTGGCTCTGGTGCGGACAGGCGGGCAGCACCCACCACCCTCAGCGGCTGGGCGGAGGCAGGAGCCCGGGGGACCACAGCCTTCAGGTGCTGGCCACGGTCGGAGACAGCTGTGAGCGCGGAGACGCGGGGTGCCGGCCCTCAGCCCCCCGGGCCTGCGTCTCTAATTACGCAGCCCACAGGAGCCTGCGGGTGGGTGATTAGAGGGAGGTAATTGGTGACTCCTCACAGACCTGCTCATTTGCTGGTGGGGGCCAAGCACGAGTTCCCCAGCTGGGCCGACTGGAGCCTCAGCCTGTGCCCTCCCCGCGCCACCGCCCGGGCCCTGAGCGGTGGGAAAGCTGGGCTCCAGGTGGGCACGGTCACTGCCCAGCTGCCGTGGGTGACGGGACCAGGGGCTCGGGTGCGGCTGTGTCACTGCCGGCACCAGCTGGCGAGGCCGGCTGGCTCACAGAGAGCGCCTCCTATCCACACCAGGCAAGGACAGAGAAGCAAGCTTAGCTTCAGGCTCTGGGGGTGCGCTTCCCTCGTGAAAAGCTTATGCTACTTCTCACCCAATGGAAACAACTCGTGTGTGTGTGTGTGTGTTGGGAAGGACAGAGAAGGAAAGGCGGGGCAAAGGGAAGAGGAAGGCAGGCAGAAAGGACATGGCTGTTGCCAGCTTGTGCCATCGTGGTCAGCATCGCCCCCTGGCACCCGTGTGGAGCAGGGCACCCTCCTGTGCCCACTGCCCAGAGCTGGGCAGGCTGCATCTGCACAGACCATGGGTGCTGCAGAAGGTGGGCGTGGCCCTGGTGTGAAGAAACTACTGTCGATTCCACGGATCCTCCTAGAGTTCGGGCTTCAGGAAGCGGCCTCCCCAAAAGGGAAATGGAAGCAGCACTGTCACCCCCCCCCCCCCGCCCCGGGCTGCACAGGCCCTGCTGTGGTCCCTGCCACTGGCCGTGGAATGGCTGCTGGCTGTCAGTGGTCCACAGGGCACCTTCAAGCCACCCTGGGTTTCCAGAGAAAACCACACCCTGGGGGTGGGGGTGGCACACCGTACCTTCCCTCTGAGCCCCATGTCAGCACCAGTCCTGCAGATCAAGACAGGCTCTGGCGTCCGGGACGAGTGAGCACCAGCCAGGTAGGTCAGTGGACACCTGGGCATCAGGACAGGGATATGGTACTGGCCCAGAGTGGACTTGAGGTGCAGTCGGCTCCCCCTGGCAGCAAACGACATGGCCTCTTATGGCCAGAGCAGGAAGTCTTTGCTCCAGAGACTCAGGAGCCCAGGGACTCGCAAGTGATAGATAGGGTGCCATCCGTCGCACGACTGTGCATTCGGGGCTGGTGGCCACGGCTCACAGCTTCAGCAGCGCTCCGACGGCAGATCGGTCCTGCGCAGTCCCGGGTCTGAGGCCCGAGGCCACGGTGTCCAGGCGGTTCCTCGCGGCCCTGTCCCACATGCCCACGTGGCCGTCCCTCTGGGTGTGTCTGGGTCTCGACCTCATTTGACCCCATTTTCTCTTGACCCCCTGTAACGATCATCCCAGGTTCAGTCTTTTGGGGCCCTGGAGTTAGAACTCCAGCCTGTGGCGTGGAGGGGCCGGAGGTGGGGCGGGCTCTGCCACAACAGCGGGCGTTTTCCAGACAGTGCCTCTCGCGGGCAGGGAGGAGCAGGGCTTAGGGACCACAGGAACAGGAGGGATGCCCGCAGCTGGCAGCCCGAGGGCCGGGGCACCCGCTCACACCCACGCCCTGCCCCACCCGAGCAGGCCACGCCGAGTCTCTGATAAGGAAAGAGGGTTTTCTTTGCAACCGAGGCATCTTTCAGAGGAAAGCCTTAATAAATAGGTTCAACTTGGTTTGATACCCCTTTATAAGATACTAAAACAAAAATTAAAGGTAAAACATTTATTATATCAACATATAATCTGCCGTATAGACTAATGACAGTGTTGAAACCTGTCATTTTTAGGCCAAAGTCAATACCAGCATGAAAGGGGGGTGAATGATCAATCCGGGCGTTTGCTCTGACCGCACGGTCTCAGCGTGCAGGCCCCAGCACCTCGGGGGGCCCAGAAGGACCTCTGTGTCCCCTGGACAGACAGCCGCGGGACGCACAGCCAGGACAGGTGCTTTCACACACCGGGCACCGTGGTGCCGGCAGAGTCCCCGCCAGGCCCTGCTCTGAAGCATCCGTGTCGGAGCCGCATGCAGCTCCGGGGTTACAGGGCAAGTGGGGAAACACAGGGAATGTGTAAATTGAAAAGTCATCACAGCGGAAGATACACTGCCGCGAGTCGCCTCGCGGTCCTCCCCTCCTTTAGCACACTGGTGCCCGTGCCCGCCCTGCCCGCGGCCGCTCTGGGGTCCTCTCCCCCAGTGTCTTCGGTCGCGCCGTCCGGGCCTCCTCGACGTCCCGAATGGACTCAGAGTGTCGCCTCTCGTGGCCGCTCTGGCTCTGGAACAGCCGGAGCCTGCGGCACAGGTCTGCCGGACAAGCTGGGTGAGGACACCACGCCGAGCTTTCAGGCGCTGCCTCTCGTGGGGCGGCGTCTGGCGGGAATGAAGGCCTCACTCGTCCAAAACAAGGGAGGGTTTTGAGGGGCTCAATGACACGGTGGCTTTTAATATAATAAGTTTTAAAATGTAGACGCACTGTATTTTTCTGATCGCTCCTGTGCCTTTGAAGGGAATGCAGACCACACGCTCCGAGCAGGCTGCTGGGAGGGGCGTCCGAGTGGAGCCTGCGGGGCCCGTCCTGGGCACCTCGGCACAGCCCTCTCTGCGCTGGCGCCTGGGGTGCTTGGGCACAGGGTCGTCATGCTCACCACGAATGTGTCTCCTGTGTGTGCCGACACACACGCGCGTGTACACGCACACGCAGACGCCCTGTGCACGTGTCTCTGGCCCCAGGTCCCCTTGGCCTCATTCCTCCAGCAGTTGAAGGTGCCGAGAGAAATGTCAAAGCCCTGGCGTGAGGCGCGGCCCCGCGCGCACCCGGTGTGTCTGGCGCCTCTCGCCGTCAGAGGGGGTCAGCGGCAGGCGCCGGGGCGGGGCTCCGTCTCAGCCTCTCTCTGCTGCTCAGAGCCCAGCACAGCGAGGCCCAGCACTAGAGTAGAGGACCAGGGCCCCGCGGGCGCAGCCCGGGCGGGAGGCAGAGGCGGTGCTGGACACGGGGAGCAGGAGCCCGAGGCTGGGATAGGAGGGCGCACTGAATCAGGAGCTGCTCTGGCCACAGTGGCCGGGGTCAGCATCCAGCCCAGGGCGGGTGTGGGCAGGGCCTTCCAGGGTGCGGAGGAGGGAGCCAGAGAACTGGAATTGTCTCTACGTCAGTCACAGGTTACAAGGAAGCTTGAAAGCAACGATCAAAGCTGGGCATGGTGGTGCCTGCCTGTGATCTCAGCCCTGGGAGGCTGAGGCAGGAGCCTCTGTGAGCTGTGTGAGCAAGACGGCCTCAGTGTGGACATGGCATCTCCTCGCAGGAGCCCAGCCCAGCCCCACGCCAGCTGGCTGGAGGCTCAGGGCGAGGCGCTGCAGGGGACAGGCCTTACCACGGCTCCAGGACAGCGACTGCAGCCTGAAGGTGAAAGAGACAGAAGTCCCAGTAAAATTATAAAATCAGCCACTACTGATTTGCTGTAAGACGCTAACTTCTGAACACTTAGCTTTAAGTTGGTGAATGTTTATCAAAATGTAAATGATACCAAATTAACATGTTGCATATTTAATCCAATCTCAACAAGATGGTAAGAGCTTTAAAGACAACGACGTCTTTATGCATGAATTCTACTTTAAATACATTCTAGCAAAGGATAATCAGGGAGGCATGAAATGATTCATGAGCCAGATTAATAAGTACTACGTGAAGAACAGAAATAATCCGTACATCTGCCATTAAGGGGATGGCTAAATAGTCATATAACTCTAAAACAAAACAATGCCATTCACTGTAACGAGGACACTGAATGGCCTGGGAGAACAGACACAGCACTTTATCAGGGCTTAAAGGGTGGTATGCGGCCATCCGGTCCGTGCCCTGTGCCCTCAGGCTGGGCGGAGAGAGAGCAAAGGGAGAAGTCTCCGGAAACGTCACAGGGTCCAGGCAGCTGCGGCTCGCTGGGCTGTTATGGACCAACACCTATTTCCTCGGTGAGACGTGCGTCTATTTTTTAGATTTGTTTTTAGAAATAGAGGAAAACTGTTGAACTATCTCATCAACCTGTGGCAATGCCTAAGCTGTTAAAGGGAAAAATGGAGCGTGTTCTCATGTCGTGCCCTGCAGCTGGCCCGGTTCTGAGAAGAAGGGAGGAGGAGGAGGAGAGAGCGGAAGGATAGAGGAGGAGGAGGGAGAGAGCGGAAGGATAGAGGAGGAGGAGGGAGAGAAAGAGGAGCAGGACAAAGGAGAAAGAGGAGGCAGGGAGAGCGAGGAGAAGTTGGTTTCAAAATTACTTCGTGAGGGATTTTCTTTCAGTTGCCTGAGACCTAAGTGATGCTGTCAATGAGGCAGGAGCTGTCTGTTCTCCGCAAGGCACCCTGGGTAGCCAAGGGGTTCAGACCATGGAACGGCCCCGAGGGGCACTGAGCAGGGCGGCCCCGTTGTGGAGAGGCCAGGAGTCCTCGGCCTGGACGGCGCGCCCCGAGGGGACGCTCGGGGCTGGAAGCTGCTTTGCGACAGAAAGGGCCGTGAGGCACCGCTTGTGAGGGAGAGGACGGAGCCCGCCTGGGCCAGGAAGGCGCCGAGGAGCGCGGGGAGCGACAGGCACCGCCTCCAGGGAGCGGGTGGGGTCTGCTGCGTGGGGCACTCCTTCCGCCTGCGCCCATCACAGCCGAGCTGGGACACACCTGTGCCAGACGCCGGGCTTCAGGGGCTGCGCGGCCAGGTCAAAGACACACGCCGAGGCCCTCTCTTCCCAGTCAGTGGGCACCGTCCGGCGAAGGGAAGCAGGGACACGGATCTTTTGAAAACAGGAAGGGGACCAAGAGACGGAGGGAGGGGCGGAAGGGGTAAGGCGCTGTCGCAGGCCCCGAATACGCACGATCAGAGTGTCACCATGGGCTGCAAACGTGTCCTAATTAAAAAAGAAACACTCTTTCATGGTAAATAGCACAAAAAGCGTTGATTAGAAACTTGTTCAGAAAATAAAGCAAACAGATGAAAATATAGTCTTCTAGTCAACAAAACACACTCCAAAACACATACATTTAAAACAAATGCACCAGGTGTAGGCTCTTTATGGCGGGCTCTTCCTGATGAGGTGGTGTGCAGGCCTGAGGAGACACGTTCAAATCTCACACCACCGCAGACGTGGCCAAAAGAGGAAAGAGAAAACCGAGGGAAACATCAGTTTTCCCAAGAAACTTAAAACCTCACGTTTCATCGCTGTGCTTTTGACTCGTCTCACCGCTCTTCACAGGTGGGCTCTGCACATCCTGTGTCCCCTCGCTGGCCACCCTTGGGGTCACGTGGTCACTGTTCCCTCGGAGTGGACACCCCGCGTTTGCTGTCTTCTTGAGTGTTTGCACCCTCAAACCCCGTGACCAGAGGCCGCCTTGGCCTCACGGGTGGAAACTCGATTTCGTAAGCACCAGGTACCAGGACGGCCACTGCTGGCGCTCTCAGGCGGGTGCCGAGACCCCCGCGGCCCCAGAGAGACGCCGGGGCAGGAGCAGGAGCAGGTGCCCAGCAGCCTTTCCCCGGGTGCTGGAGGTTCGGAGGGTGAAGGGAGCCAGAGCTGAAGAGTCCATGAGGACCAGTGTCCCAGAGGGCTGGCGCCCGGCCCTAGGCAGTGTTCACATGGTCCGAACGCCATGGGCATTTCTGTCTCCGGGCGCATCGCCCCCTCTGGCCTCCGTGTGCAGGCGCAGGTGCAGGCGGGATGCCAGCTTCCCAGGGCTGTGCGTGGCATGGTGCAGGACTCAGCCCAACAGGACCAAGGGGCACAGCAGCGTGAGGTACCATGGGCTGGGTATCTGGCGGCTGACCGGACAGGGCACTGCCTGGTGACGCCAGCTGGTTTCAGAGAGCCAACTCTGTTGGGGTCTGTACCCCTGTGCCCTGCAATGTGAGAAGTGGGGTGAAGACTCCCACTGGGGGGAGGATCTGTGACGCCTGCTCTGTGCCAGCCCCCGCCACGCAGAGCTCTGACCCTGCGTGTGAATCCTCCCCTCTGAGCCTGGTGGCAGCCTCACTGCCCCGGAAGGGACCAGGAGCCAGAGAGCAGGGCTGGCCTCACTCACCCATGGTGGGCGTGGCCGGGTGGGGCTGGGGGCCCCTCCCATGTCCAGGATGGTTCACGGTGTGGCGGGAACATGGCAGAGTCAGTGGGACCAAAGCCAGCAGTGATCAGCAGTGATCAGCAGTGATTACATTTGCGATTTGCAAGTGTAAACCGTGAAGGATCCTCAGCACACTCAGGGCTGGCCTGCGAGCCTGCCAGAAGCAGGGGCTTCAGGGCGGGAGGGGCCAGGCTGAAGCTCACAGGCCAGCGGCGGCGGTGGCAGGTTGGACCCTCGTACCCCTTAATTCTGGCTTCATTCAGCTGAGTCCTGTCCCCATCACACTTCCGGGGACAGCTTTTCCCTGGTGGTGTGTGCTTCTGGCAGGGAATCCCTGTGAACAGAGGCACATGTGTTGTGATTTTCGGCTCCCAGCCGTCCCTGCTGTGTCCTAACCTAGTCCTCTCCTCCCTGAGGCCCACGTCCCCTGGAGCCCTGAATCGTACGAAGTCCCGCAAATCCTGCAGAAGCCCTGTACCAATGCCGCAGCAGCACGCGGTGACAGCCCCCGCCCCAGGGTTGGGAGACACGGTCTCCACGGATCCAGAACAATGTCGTCTTGGATGATGCAGAACCAGCCAGGGGCTGGCGACCAGGTGAGAGAGAGGCTTGTGGGCAGGGGCGCCCGGAAGGAGGGCAGAGAGCAGTGCCATCCATGGTGCTGGAAGCTGGCACAGAGGTGTCACTCTAGAGCCGCGCGCCTGTTGTGTGGGCAGGGTCACAGTTCCAGAGATGGTCTGCTGGCTGCAGACACAGCGCACAGCAGAGCCGCACCAAGGGCAGGGGCTCAGGACAGTCCTGGGCCCTGGGGGTGCAGGCTGAGGCACGCTCGTCCCCGCCACAGGCCTGGCTGGCCATGGACAGGGTCAGGAAGGCAGGTCCTTGGGCCTGGCCTGCAGGGAGGAGGCAGGGCCTTCGCTAGCCAGAGCCAAGCGGGGCCCTTCCTCGAGACCTGTCAGTGGCAGCATCGGTGACCGGACTGAGTGCCAGCTTATACGCAGCGGAAGCTCCTGTGTTCTGCTCAGTGCTGAGCCCATTTTACCCAGGATCAGCCCTGTGGGCAGAACTTGCAAATGATCAAGGACATGAATGTTTGCTTGCATGTTGGAAATCAGTGATTTCCTAATGCTAAGTGCTATTAATCCAGCTTTGATTTAAATTTTTGCTACATTATAAATATTAGATCATTCCCAAAAGAGCCTCATTCAACTCGGGCCCCTGGTGTGGAACTAGCTGCAGGTGCTTGGGAAGCTGCGGACGAGTTCCCCCTTCTGGACGCCACCCTCTGGTCCCACAAGATCCGAGCAAGGTCTTGACGGCCGCCGCCGCCTCCTGGGTATTCATGAGTTAACTGATGGGCCCTATAAATAAATTATGGGCACATTTTTAGAGCACTTTGCTAAGAACAAGAATGGGAGAAAATATCACAAGGCTGTCAAGTCACATTAAAGCCCAGCTCCTCACTATGCTCTGTGGGGAAAACAGACAAACTCGACTTTTTGTCAGGTATTAAAGCTCATTTTACTGATTGGCTGGTTGAAAAAGAAATGTATCCGCATGGTACCCTCTACTGTACAGCTGGGCTTGCCCTGTGCGTAGTCTTCATATTCTATGGATGTTTCGGTCAGGAACATATTTCACAGACATAAATATCATCCATTAGGGCCTTTAAAAGAGAAGATAATATCATTTTTAATGTGGATTCCATTATGGAAAAAGCTGCCCGGGATGGGGGTGCTGTCTCTGCGCCATCTGCTCGTCCTGGCTGGGTCCCCCACGCCACTCCCAGTGCGGACGCCCCGCCCCTCGGAGCCCCAAGCCCCGGGTCTACTGTGGGAGCCAGGCTACGTGTTGCGGAGGCACAAAGGAAGTGATTTAGGCACCACAGGCCAAGGAGAGGAGGAAAAATCAATACCCATCACCGTCAGATGGAAGGCTTGTCACCGCGGCCGTGAACTAGACCACGCCCCTTGGCCTCCAGCCTTCCGGCTGCGGCTTCTACAGGAGCAGCCTCTGCCCCTCCCCCGTGTGCACCCCAGACCCCGTCGGCCGCACCTCAGCGGGGCGCAGACCCCTGCGGCCCACCGGTGCGCCACGTCCGCACCAGCCTCCCCGCCCCCTTTCCTGGTGTGCCCGCTGCTCCTATGCACTTGGGAGCGTGACGAACCCTGCCAGGCACCGGCGGCGCCGCCCACCGAGCCTCTCCCTGCCAACCACTCAGCCGAAGCCTGTGTTCTTCGGCTATCTCATGCGCTCCCTGCTGTGTCGCACGATGAGTTCCTAGCGATATCTTCTAAAAAGATAAAATCTCAATGTATTGAACATGGTCTCTGCGCATTCCTTCCATCCCCGTCTTGCTCGGCTGTATTTGTGGAGTCTCAGACCTCTTAGACCTGAAGTCTGGGTGTAAACACAGAAATTCCTAAAACCCTGAGC
>PVIC010006234.1:0-54992 GCA_004025085.1 Thryonomys swinderianus | reverse complement strand
CATCTTAGGGAAAAATTTGAGTCATTTTGCTCAGGAAAAGTTCCAAGAAGGAAAACCTAGAGCAGTAGGTGACTACACAGGCAAAGAGACAAGATCTTTCCAGTATGTGTTTCCTGGTGCTCAGCCAGTCATGCCCAGTGGAGAGTCTGATAGAGGGGTGAAGACAACATCAGGGATGGGATCCTGGCATTTGAGGCCAAAGTTCCAGTATTCATTTTTTGTTGATGAATTTATTTATAATTTATAAATAAGTACAATAAATATACTTAGAAACATGATGCCACAAACACTGATTAAGTGAGATATCAAAATGTCCTGTTAAGCAAGTGACTAGTGGAATGTGGAGGAGTCAGCTCGCAGAGTCCAGAGGAAGAAGAGACCCAGGTCTTGGCTAAAACTGCATCAGGAAAGTATTAAATGAGTTTTGAGGGACTGCGGGAAGCACAGGCACAAGACTCAGCATTCCCCAGAGGAGATAGCAGGATTCAAGACACAGGGACCCTAAAAATAGATTAAATCACAAGATGCCTGAGGCAGGACCTAGGGAGCTGAGGAGAGCAATAGAAAGATAGGCTGGGCAGCCTTGGAAAGACCTTGAACTTCATCCCTAAGCGTGGAGAGCCTTGAAGAGTTTTTGAGCAAGGAGAACTTAAGAGTGGTTTGTCTTCACCATCTTTGGAGGCCAAACCCTTCCTTGTATTTCTTTAGTAACACATTCTGGATCAAACCTTGGTAGGTGTGCAACATTTTAGGGTTCACAAAACTTCCCCAGATACTTAGGAAAAGTATGTACTCTGAGCAAATAGGTCAAGGTGGGATTTGTTCAGCTATGGCTACAGATTTGGAAGTTGATTCTCAGAGCAATGGGAAGTCATCAAACCAGTGAAGGATCGGCAGGGTTTAAACATGGGGAAGAGGAAACGAGGAAAACACGGGGCAAAGGCCTCACCCAAGAGACAGCCTTTTCTCCCTTCCCATGGGACACAGCCCCAGTGGCTTGCCAAGAACTACAGCCAACAGAGGAGACTTAACCTGTGCTGTTATTTATAGGCCTAACTTCCATCATTATCCTGACCACCATCAACTCACATCTACAGAATAAACTCTGCAATGTCACCTACGTGAAGCCCATTGACATCTATATTGTGGTGTGCATGTTCTTCGTATTTCTGTCCCTGATAGAGTATGTCTACATCAACTACCGTTTCTTCAGCAGAGGACCTCGTCGCCAACGTAGACAACGCAGAAGACCCAGAGGAGCTGTTGCCCGCTACCTCTACCAAGATGTAGCAGTGAGAAATGCGCAGATTTGACTTTCTGACTGACAATCAGCTTTCCCTGAGCTCCTCTTGTTCCTTTCACACATGCACACCACACACCGACAGAAGACAAAGAAGTAGGACTAATTCATTATCACTCCTTTATAGATGACCACTGTCCAGCATTACAAGACAAGAAGTGGCAGAGCTAGACTTCTTCAGATCTTTGCGACAAATCTGCTCCACTTTGCTTGCTTCTGGAACAGGTGACAAAGCCATAAAAGGAAGATGGGCACAGGGAGGCTGAAAGGAAGACAATCACCAGAAAGGCTGCCCCTCCTACTCCTCCTTCCTTGGCTCTGCAGACTCCCAAGGCTATGCTGAGGCCTTTGCCTCAAGCAACACATCGATATGCAGCGCACCACTTTGGCTGCCACCATGACCTCCCCTGCCTGCGAACAGCCTCTTCTCGGCCCCTTGAGCTCCAGAGACACAGGAAGAGATGGCTGTGTGTGTCCAAGACAGCAACAGTAACACCGCCACTGCTGATGAGCAAAGCCCCTCTTCTCCTCCCCCCACATACAGCCACTAGGTGAGAAGAAACTGATGAGCCTATCCATTGTCTCCTCCAAGGATGGCCTGGTTAACATGGAAAATGAAGTCAGCTCTGGCTCTCTTTCTACCTGCCCTGCACAGGCTCACCCGAGCAACCCCGAAAGTCTTGGCTCGTTGGCAACCATCTCAGAGCAGGCCCCACTGGCCACCTCCAAAGGCCTCAGCACACTCCCTTCCCTCTCCAGCCTAAACCATCTGGAGACTGGAGAAAATCTCAGCTGTTTCCCCTCCACCTCCCAGAAGGCCCTGCCTGGCTACGGTGGCATTACTGTTCTGACAAAAAGCTGCATCTGCACTGAAGCCCATGTCTCTGCAGACATCTGTGACGATGAGGACGAGTCTGAAGACAACATGGACTAGGTTGAGAGCCATGGCTGTGGCCCCGACGGAAGCCTCATGCTGTCCCATGGCCAGAGATATATGCAAAAGGCAGGCTGGGACTTTGATGAGATCAAGACCTTACAGGATGACATCAGTGCCAACAGCAGCAGCCTTGACTTTGAGGAGCAACATAGGGGTGATGCTGACGATACCCAGAGCATTGATGAGGAGAACCCCACCTCTGACCAAAAGAAAGACAGTAGCCCAGAGTCTGAGGACACGTGCCCCTGAGCTCTTGGGGCTCCTTCAGGGAAGAGATCTCTTCCCAACTCTTTAACCCTGACTACAGCCCTAAGAGAGACAGATGGTGCTGGATCCTCTTTCCTTTTTCCTTTGGATTGTTTGATATTGTTTACTGGCTGTATCATGTATATTCGTTCTCAGGGCCCCAGAGTGCCAGGGACGCTGTGCTTTGCTCCCTTCGTGGCTCCTTTCGGTTTTATTTTGCCTTTTTTCCTTCGATCATTTTATTTGGTACTTATCAGTTCAGCACTTATGATCATGAGGTAGAGAACAGTTAGGCCATGCATGCTTTGACCAATAGGGAAGAAATTGAGGAGGAATTAGGAATCTGTATCTCATTGATCTCTCTTCTGGCAAGAAGACTCACACCTTTCAGAACATTTCCAGCAGTTGATAAGCATAGTAAAGCCCCAGGAAATGTTTAGAAAACAGAGAAGAGCCAAGTTGGGGAACAAAGGAAGGCGCTAAGCCTTGCTCACAAACATTTCTGGGGTCTTTCTTTTCTGCCATTTTTAGGCACTGAAATTTCTTATTCATTACTGTACTATTTTGTTTGTTTCTTTTCCTTCCTAGCAGCCATAGTCCTTACCCTCTGCTTAGGGCTGTGTGTGAGAAAAGTCAAGCTGGGTTGGTCTGGGATGCACAGGAAGAGCTAGCCATGGCTTGGAAATGCAGGAAACTGGCTATGGCAAAGTCGGGAAGTATTTGCAAGTACCCTCTGCCCATGACTCTGAGTTGTATTTTGAACTTGGCGTTGTGGTGTGGAGTTCAGAGGGGAATGGGAAGGAGGTGGCAAGTGCTTGTGGCAGGCAAGAGTCATGTCATCTTAAAGAATGCACAGGTCTAGCTGGCTACTTTGGAGGGATTATAATTAATTCTCTTGCCTTTATCTCTGCCTCCTAATGCTTGATAATAGGGACTTGAAACTTCTGTAAGTCAGGGGTGAGTTTGCTCTGAACTGCTGAGTCAGTCACTAGTTGTAGTGTATGCACTTGGTGAATAAGCACTAGGCTATGAAAGTTCCCACATGTGATCTCACCATCTGATCTAGAATAGCAGGTGAATAACTGTTGCTACTCCTTTCTATTTGTCTAGTGTATATATAGTTAAGTGGCGACGTGCTCACTGACCCATCCCATCGTTGGAACCTCACAGCACCCCTGTGAGCCAGGGAAGGCAAAGCACCCTGTCCCCAGTGTTCCAAGGAAAAAGTAGAACTCCTGTGCCATGCTTGAAGATGCTTGCTCTTCCTCCCTTTCCTCCTAACTCCTACTGAAGAATTCTTCCTTCCTTCCCACCCCTTTGTAAAATGGGGTATGCTGGCAGAGCCTGCCTAGCTGTCAGGCTCCCCATCTCACTCTGCAGACCTAGAGCACCTTGGCAGGAAGAGGCCACTGATCTGCCAATGAGCATGAACCAACCAAGTGGAGAGTGTGGGCCCTGCCCACCCCGCTGGGAAGTAGGCTTAGCTCGCACATCAACTTGCCCAGCAGCAACAGCAGCTTCTTGATAGAGGCCTTGAGGGAGTGAACTTCACAAAGTGCCCAACCTATGCTCCCCTTCCTCCTTAGGCAGCCTCTCCTGCAGCCCCCACCCCCACCCACCTACTCTTTAAACTGTGCTTCTGTCTGTGTTTGTGTGTCTAACTGGAGTGAGTGTGTGTGTCAAAGTAGCAATGTATATACATACAACTATTCAGTAATAGCACTGTATCTATTGGTGTAAATCTCTAATTAGTATGTGTGGAAGTGAATCTACAATGTACAGATATATGTGTCTGTGTACACATCCCTGTGAATGTGTGGCTTACGTGTGTGTTTGCTTGTGGACGCATCTGAGTAAATATTCCATATCTGTGTACATAGCATGTAAATATCTGTTCTTACCTGATATCAATGAGTGTGAGGGGAAGTATGTGTGTTGGTAGCCCTTCAAGAACTACCAGAATTCCTCTGGCCTGTTTACACATGAGAGAGGTCCTGTTTGGCCAGTCTAGTTCATTGTTTCTAATTGCTCTGTTGCAGGAAGCAGAGCATCCGTTCCTTTCTCTGCGCTGCATGCATCTGGACTGTGTCCGGATGCAGGACCCAGAGGAAGTGAAAGTAGCTCTAAGAAGTGGTAATATAGTGCCTTGAGACAGGAAGTGCTCACTCCATAGGATAAGCTATGAGTGCCTAGAACTGTGCTAATATTTCAGGGCGAGAGCCTGGACGATGTGCTAGAAAGACAAACAGTGCAGATATGGGGTGAAGGGCTAGAGCACTGGAAAGGAGGAGGCAGGTAGCCTCTGTAATCCATCCCCTTATTGCAGTCATCTCAGCCTGACACAGGTGGAGCTGCTGGCAGCCACAGTCTGTGGACAGTGAAAGGAATGCTCAGGGGTTGGCTGCCAGCAGCTATGTGCTGAGGACCAAAGGTGCCTTGGACCATGGCAGTGAGCTCATTCAGGGACAGGAAGCACTTCAGTGAGCCATTCCGGGGTGGATGTTGGTTGCGGGGCTCCAGCTCCACCTTGAACTTGGAGCTCCAGAACATTCTACTTCCACCTCCTTCAGGGAAAGAGTCAGAAGAATGAGGTAAATGCAAAGGTGCCTCAGGTACTGACTGCCTAGATTATGGCCAGCTTTTTCTCTTCTACATACATAGCACACACACACACACACACACACACCAGTACATGTGTAGACATGCCCAGATGTGTACAGACTCACATGTGGCCATGCCTGTACACACACACATTAAACACAAGCAAAAGCATGCTGTCTCCAGAATGTCTAAGATACCTCTTCTTTTCTGGTCTCCTTGCACAGAAGTCCAGGTTGCGGGGAGAGCAGTTTCCCACAGCTGGACCACAGGTGGTTCACTGGGGTTGAAGTCATGAATGGAAACTGGAGCAGTGAGGACAAAAAGAGGCAGCAATAAACAGGAAGGCTTTGCACTATAGAGGAAAGGCAAAGAGGCCAGTTGTAAATATCCATGTAGCTAGTTTTCTTATACTTTACCAAAAAAAAAAATCTTGCCCTAACCTGCTGCAATGAGAGCAGTTGAACTCTCCTGCGACTCGTCTCTGTGAGCTGAAGTGTCAGAGGTGAGGTACAGGTCTGGCAGTGGCATCTTTTCAGGAACTTGAACCACCTGAGTTTGCCATGGCTCGGATCCTTCTAAGGGACCAAAATTTGTCCTGGAAATTGCCAGATCGCCCCTTGCCATGTCTGTGTGTGTTTTATTCTCCATGTTGTTGCTGAACCCCACCCTCTACTACCTCCAGCTGGCTGCCTGTGCCCCTTCCCAAACATCCCCCAACACCAAGTGTAGAGCCTTTGCTGAGTGCTCCTAGTATTCAGCAAATCAAAGATCACTTGGTCATCTGGACGTCTGGGCAGAGGAAAAGACCTTGCTGAGCCTGGAACGGAGCAGCCCACCTTACTCCTTTATGTACCTGTCCTTTCTTTTCCTTCCCTCGACTATCCCCCTAGAATGCCAGCAGCAGGAAGGGTGTCCGTCTGTCCTCCTGGTGCCCTATTGTGAGATGTTTCACACATTTCCTATCAAGTTCTCATCTCTGCAGGGTGACTTTGCAGGGTTAACAGATGATCTGTTGGGTCTTAATGGAGCTTGTCGAATGTATTCTTACAACTTGTGCCATCTGGTTAATAGCGAAGCTTCAAACTGCACATTTAGATCTAAGTTGTGCTGAGACTGTGGCCATTCCTAATGAGGTTTCTTTATTCTGTATAAACAACAGCTAATCTTTTGAGCTATTAACTACTGACTGTATTCACTAAGCTCTCTACCTGCATGACACCCTGCTGGCTCCTCCACAGTCAAGCATCAAACGAAATTGTGATTTGTCTTACTGAAAGTACAGTTGTACAGTGTCCTGTATTCAATGTGAAATCTATATTATCAACGGTAGGGGAGGGAGGGTGTTGTCTCCTTAACATATTCAACTCAGAAACATCCTAATTGGTCAGGGTCACCTCTGTAAACTGAATTTGTTTAAGACTTTGTAGCCACCGTCTTACCAGACTCTACCCACAGGCTCAGTGGTTATCAGCAAAGTGGAAGCAACTGCAATTGTCCCTGACATTTGCCAGTGCTTGGGGATTCTTAAGGCAGCCAAGTGAGCAGCAATCTGGAAGCAGATGAATTACAGTACAATCATACACACAGGTCTTCAGGAATAGTGTTGGAGCCATGTAGTGAAAACCAAGAAAAAACAAGGACAACCCAGATGCAGATGCCTTGGTTGGCCTGACCTGCCAAGGGAGAGAAGGCGGTAGAGCCTAGCGGTATGGCTGGGCACCCTCTCTGGCCTGATGAAATGTACATTTTTGTATGGGAAAGACCCTGACCAATCCCTATTTTAAGAAAGTGAAACATGAAGAAATAATAAAATTATGTTTCTGAAAATATGCTGGAATAAAATTTTGTAAATAGTAATGGGGAAAAATAAAGATGAACAATAAATAGTAAATCCTCTGCCGGCCCTCTGTGTGTCCTCTCTGTTAGACAGGGAGCTGGGGATGTAACTCACTGGTTCAGGTGCTTGTCTCTGTTGTAGAGAGGTGCTACATGGTGCAGCCTTCTGGGCCCAGAACCTCAGGCTTCCACACTTCGCCATGGCTCTGCGCGTCTGAATCCTCATACCCCAGGACATTTGAAGCCATGGTTTTCAGGTGAAAGGGAGTTAGAAGCAATAGAGTTGAAATAGTTTACACTTCTATACAAGTCATTCTTACCATTTCAAACAAAAAATTTAATAACACAGCAAGCCAGTATAATGCAAAGTTACAAGGTAGACAGTTATATTTCATGGGATCAGACAAGTGGTAAAAGGGGTCTTTATAAAGCAACAAACTTGTTTTTAAATGTCTTTACTGTCATGGATGTGCACAGTAAAGAGCGAGAAAGGCTTATGTGGGTGGGAAGTTTTAAAACGTTTGCAGAGTCATAATGAAATGTCCCAGGATGACTGTGGCCCACACTCATCAGTGCATCACCAAAGCGTCTTCTGATGAAAACTTTAGGTTGACTACAAGAACATTAACCTAGTAGTCCCTTCTGTGCCCAAAACAGGCCAGCAGAGCTGTAGCTCCTTTATATTGCAGGGACTCCTCAGCTTATCTGCCCACTGCTGTAAGCTAGGACCTACCGAATTTGTTTAAGACTTACAGATAGAAGGATTTCTAGAGTATTTTCTTCTCCACTGTTCTAACTTTTCAGCAGCCCACTGCAACATGCCTTGCTCCTCTGGCTTTTCTCAGACTCCCTCACTGGGCCCAGGCTCCTGACCCCATTTGCCCACTCGTACCCAAGCCAAAGCCTTACTGGGTGCAGAGATGCCCCTGAAAAGGCTGGGTTTCTTGTCTCTCATCACACACCAGGAACAGCGGCTCCTGCTGGTGAACCTATAGTCAGCTCTGTATGACTTCCCCAAAGATTCCATCATGATATCTGAAAGGCACAGATCTCCCCTTCAATCCAAGCAGTTTCCCATGCCACAAGAGTCCCAGGTACCTAGGGCTATTAGATTTCCCATCACTGCAACAAAACATCCAACACTCACACCATGAAGGAGGAAAGAGGCTTATGTGATTCACAATTCCAGTGGGTCCAGTCCATGGTTAGTTGGGTCCAAAGCAGAACAAGCATAATGGAAGGACATGGTGGCCAGGAAGCAGAGAGACAGAGACACACAGAAACAGATGGTGAGGAGGGAACCAGGAACAGAAAGACACCTTTCCAGGTCACACTCCCACTGACCTGCCTCTTCTGACCAGGTTCATTTATAAAAGGACCCTATCAGCTATAAATTCATCAGTAGATTAACCCACTGAGAATTAGAGCACCCCCATGATCCAATCACCTAAAAATCCCACTTCTGAACACACACACTTTAGGGGACATTTTAGATCTAAACTATAACACTAAGAAAGGAAGAAATACAGCTGGAGAAGGGGGCAGCTGCAGGGCTAGAGCTTGTCACCAGCTGCCTTATGTTCTGTTCGTTAAATCCTTGCCAACAAGCCAGCTTCTGAAAGTGTCCCAGGACCACCTGCTACCTGTATGGCTCTACAAACACTCTAAGGGTTAAGGTAACTGGAACGGGGTGTTCTTGCCCTCCCCTTCCCATCTTTCCACAGCTTCCCAGATTTTCAGCAAAATCTCTTTTGCTGGCCCCCCATTTTGGCGTGGCTTCATCTATGCCCTGGTAAGACCTCCAGGGAGCCCCTGGTACTGCTGTGGTGCTGTTTCCCCAGTTCAGGCTCTGCCCAAGCTCTTTTGATCAGAAAGTCTAGGTGAGGGGATGGAAATGAATAAGATGAGGTAGGGCCGGAGGGTTAGCTCAGTGGTTCCGGCGCCTGCCTCGCAAGTGCAAGGTCCTGAGTTCGATCCCCAGTGACCGCATATAATGCTGGGTGTGGAGACACGCCCACCAACAATCAACACTGCATACCACAATGCTGGATGTGGTGGCTCACGCCTGTCATCCCAGCACTTGGGAGGCAGAGACAGGAGGATTGCTGAGTTCGCGGCGGCTTGCCCGGACACCATAGTGAGCTCAGGGCCAGCCTGAACTACAAAGTGAGACCCTGTCTCAAAAGCAAAAAAAAAAAAAAAAAAAAAAAAAAAAAAAAAAAAAAAAAAAAAAAAAAAAAAAAAATATATATATATATATATATATATATATATATATATATATACTGAAGTATATTAAAGCGGATTTACTTCATTTCTTATTAACTAGGAACATTTTTTTTTTGAGACAGGGTCTTGCTTTGAAGTTCAGGCTGGCCCTGACCTCACTATATAGCCCAGGCAAGCCTCGAACTCAGCAATTCTCCTGCCTCTGCCTCCTGAGTGCTAGGATTACAGGTATGAGCCACCACGCCCAGCTAGGAGCATATTTTTATAACAATATGACACAAAGCAATAAGGGATAAGAGACTCCTTTGTGGTGGGACTCCAATAAGTTTCTTCCCAGTGGTCTTGAAATGGCTCAGGGACTGCCCAGGGAATCAGTATTAAAATTTAAACATGAACTATTCTGACACCCAGACTAAGATTTGCTCCAACAGAATCCAATTCTATGTCCTTAACTCAAGAATACTCTCATTTCAAGTCCTTCCTCCCTTTGTCTTTGTTTTTGTCTCCCTCTACCTTTCCCTTTGTCTCCTTTTGATGTAGGTCTAACCTAGTGTATAGAGCACAGTTCTCACTTGAAAGAAAATAGAAAGGGGTATCGGGAGAAAAAACTGAAGGGATACCTTTCCACACATTTTCTCAAGGAAGAATGAAAGGAACAGAAACATCAGCTTTTTATATCTCCCTCTGATACCACATGAGAGGAGGTTAAATTTTCGGTGGGGCCCTGTTCATTTGGGAGCTTCTTGCTGTCTTCACCTTTCCTGAGCCCTGACCAGCTAGCCAGCCCATTCTACCCCTAGGTCAGGTGTGCCCCTCCAAACTGCACATTTGGGGAGATTTTATTTTTGCTTCTCTCTCTCTCTATGCCTGAGATGCAGTGCCATCCATTCTCAGTATGTACCCACACAGTGAACCAGCCCATCTGTAAACTTCAACTGGTTAGAAAGGAATCTGCATGTAGCCATAGGTGCAAGATTGGGAAAGAGAACTGGTATAACTGTATTGGGTAGTATGTGGGCCCAAGTTATCTACCTATGCCTATTTGTGCCCTCTGATCCTGCTGGGGCTGGGACAGACTGTTAGCATCATCCCTGCTCTTCTAGTCACTTTCTGGGAGCAGCATGAGGGGAAGTGTGCCCTCTGCCCAAATACAGCTGGTGCTGACAAGCAACTCTGCCCAAGACACAACTTCTCCTACTGGAGATCTGAGAGGTGCACATGCTTGGCCTCCACAGAAGCAAACCTTTGTGTTGCCAATGTTGGTCTACCTCTCTGGCACATTTTTACCTAATCAAAAACCCTTTCTTTTTACTCTAATTGGGCACTGGCCAGAGATCAGGGAGGGTTCCCTTCCTGACACAATCTCCATGTGGACCCTTGGTATAGGAACTGAGCTGCCCACCTTCCTCTGAAAGAGTAGAAAGGGCTCTGACCCATGATACCTCCAGAGAATAGCAAACTACGTAAAAGTGCCCAATGTGGTCCCAGATCATCAGTCTGGTGAGGTTAGGTGTTGCTGTGGTGACAATTCCAAAATCCAAAATCTAGTCCAGTGACTCGACCAAAAGAAACATGTCCATTTCCTTCTTACATTTTGCCCAATACAAATCAGAGGTACTGTTCTTTGTAATCACTCAGGGAAAAGCTGACAAATGCTTTATCAATATGTGTCTCTATAATCATTGTAGCAGGGGAAAAAGAGCTACAGGAATTTGCATTAGTAATTAAATTCTACAGTTGGAAAGGACACATCTCAGAACTCATTAGTCACAACTAATAACACAGCCCAACTCAAATATAAGGATCCAAGACATTCCACTTGCTGATCACCCAGGAGGAGTGAACTACACATCACCAAATGATGAGCCGTACTGTTGACAATCATATGTGGTTCCCTTGATCCCTTAAAAGATACTTCTTGCTCTTCTTCTCACTTAAAAGATACTCATACCCCTCTACACAGTCTTCTCATATTTAACCTTGATGTACAAACCAGTAACATTCATACAAGCAGAGTTCCAAAATATTGCCCTTTGCTGGTGAGAGTGGCTAAAATTCCTAAAGGAAGGCTTTCCAGCCTCTGAAGCAAGTTTTGCCTCCCTATAGACAAGACTCCATTTCGTCCTACCAGACATTCTAGACAATCACCCCCATGGGCTGGGTGTAGTTTCTATCAGCTGAAAGTCACATGCTCATGGCACAGGAGTGTGGGTACCTTGTCTGGTGGGAGCTTCAGTCAGATAGTCATTTTCCTCATCCCTACAGCCAAAACAAACAAACCTATCCCTTTGTCATTCCATATGGGCTATAACCAAAATCCCAGTGGTCCTGGGGACCAGAAACTCAAACTCAGTCTCCAGATTTGGGAATAGAGCTTTCTTGTTTGAGCTTTCCACTTTAACTTTGAGGTTGTGAATTAGTTGGGGTTTTGGTTCTTTCAGAGAAAGCCACAGAGAGAACAGAGATAGATATGGACATAGAGAGACAGAGAGATAAAGAAACGAAGAAAGATCTTCTATCAAGAAAAGGGGCTGATGTGACTGTGGAGGCTGGAAGTCATATGCTGAGCCAGCTGCAAGCTGGAGAACCAGGAAATCTATCACCCTGGCTTAGTCCAAGTCCGAAGATTTCAAAGTCAGGAAAGTGGACAGTGTAACTTTCAGTCTGAGGCTGAAGACCTGAGAAACTGGGAGGTCTTGGAGTCCAAAAGTCAGGGAACCTAGAGTTCTGATGTCTGAGGGCAAAAGAAGCATGTCTCAGAAGACAAAACAACAGAAATTCACCTCTCCTCTGCTGTTTAGTTCTATGTGGACCTCAGCCAATGGGCTGCTGCCTGCCCGCAGTGGGTAAAGGTAAGTGCTCTTTATTCAGTCCACTGATTCAAATGCCAGTCTCTTCCGGAAACATGCATGGACACACCCAAAAATAACACCTCGCCAGCTCTCTGGGTAATCCCTCAGTCCAACACATCTGACACCAAAATTAGCCACCACAGGTTGCATCCCCCATTTTGTCTTAAAAAAAAAAAAAAAAGAAAGAAAAAAAAACAGTGACCTGCACCTAAAACACTACAGCCAAAGCTGAGAAAGAAGCCAATTTCACAACAGTTGAGCTGGGCCTGAGCAGACTGGATCTAAAGATAACCCAAACTCTGAATGAAACCTCGGACAAAACCCACATACCAACCTGTTTTGGAATTCTGCTGAGAACCCTGTCAAGAAGGAGGACAACTGCAGGGAAGGATGTGGAGCAGAAACAGCACAGACACTGATCCAGCCTAGCAGCTACCCGGGGGAAGAGGAGATGCTGAAGAGGGAACTCTTCCTCCTACAGGCCCCCCTTAGCTCCTCACACTGTGGCTGCACTGCGTGACCCATTCTCACTCACAAACTGCCACCCTGAAGCCTTCTCAACTGGAAGCTCCAAATCCCGTGATAATATAGGGTCTTCACTAAGATACCTCTGGGACAAATCCTGCCCGGCATGGTGGCAGTGCATGTGCTGGAGGAGGATCCTCTCACTAGCCATCCCTGAAGGCCCCTAACCACTACAGAATTAGTTCTCAGCCATCCCCAAGTATCTTCCCAAGCCTCCAAGAGCAAATATCCAGGTACACAACTGTCATTGCTTCTAGGCCATTGAAGGAAGCCCTCCTCAGGCTGCTGAGGATCAGCCCACGCCTTATCACGAGTGTCTGAAATGGTCAGGTCATACTTCCTGGAGCTGCAGGATTCCATCTGTCAGCAGGGGGTGCTATAGGAAGTGAAATGCACAGATCTTTGGTCCAGGCAGCTTTCTCCCAACCCACTGCCTCGAGCCTGGCCGTGCTCTTTGAAGATAAAGGCCCATTAACATAGCAAGGCTATCTATGTTAGGCCAAAGGATGGAAGAAGGTCATTTCCTCTCTTTCTCCTCACTTCCTATCTTCTGCAGTCCTTCCAGTACTGACCAATATCCTCACCTCTTTCAGTCCTTTCCCTTCCACTATTATCCATGTCCTACTTGATCCACACTGCGGCTCTCTAGAAAATAGAAATATATGAAGGCTCCTTTTGTCATTCTGTGTAATTTCATGTATGGTTAGATTTTTTAAATAACATTTTCAAAAGTGGGGTCGTCCTTACTGCCTCTACAATGAACATTTGTATAGTGAGAGGGCTCTAGTTGCATTTAGCTTTCTATATGGACAGCCAGTTGTTTGTTGTCATTAAAAAGCTTCTCCTTTTACTGGTACAATGTACCAATAAAGACAAAAACTGTTTTTAAAAAGCTTCTCCCTTGCCGGGCGTGGTGGCTCACGCCTGTCATCCCAGCACTCAGGAGGCAGAGACAGGCGGATTGCTGAGTTCGACGCTTGCCTGGGCTACATAGTGAGCTCAGGGCCAGCCTGAACTACAAAGCGAGACCCTGTCTCAAAAAAAAAAAAAAGCTTCTTCCTTTACACTGTTCTGTAGTTGCACTTTTTCATCAAGCAAGGATCCATTCGTAAGCATGTCTGTTTTAGTACCCTAATTAGCTCAGTCAGTCCGCTTGCTAACACCACTACCCTTATCACCAAATTGATTCCTATGACACTTTAAGAATTCTTATTTATCTGGTTGGGTAACTCTTCTTATCTTCATTATATTAAGAGCATCTTAATACTTAGCCTATTGCACATCAATTTAAATTTCACTCCCTAGAGTAAGGAAATGACATTATATGGTTACTAAAACCCATGAAAAAGAGGAAGATAACCATAAATGGTAGCTTATGAGAATTAACATTAAAGATTTTGCAAATAAAAGATTAAATATGTGCTCATATTAAAATATGCTCACCTGTTTCTAAATTTTTTGCATAAAACATCATCTTGGGTAAAATACGTATTTAAAGTTGTTCTAAGATATGCATGCCTTTTAAATTTTTCTGATATCACTCACGTTTTTCTTAAGTTTTCATTATACAAGACTTGCATTTTCTTAGTAATTCTGTAATTACTGTAAGTAGGGATTGTTGTCCATTAAACTATAAGCTGGTTATTGTTTTTAAAAATAAATTTTAGCATCCCAGCACTCAGGAGGCAGAGACAGGAGAATTGCTGAATTCGGGGCTGGCCTGGGCTCCATAGTGAGCTCAGAGCCAGCCTGAACTACAAAGCGAGACCCTGCCTCAAAATAAATAAATAAATAAATAAATAAATAAATAAATAAATAAATAATAGTATCATTAGGTCATTTTCCACACACACATATACACACAAATGCACAAAGTCTCAAGGGTTTTTGTCTTACTTTGTCATTGCTGGGACAAAATATCCAACATCTACAAGTTAAAGGAGTAGAGGTTTATTTTGGCTCAAAAGTTTTCTTATTTTAATGTCATACAAGTTGATATTTAAAAATAAAATATAAAAACAGTTCTATGAAAAATGTTTCATAATAAAAATAGAGATAACAATGATAAATACACTGTGTATCATGATCTTAAAAGAATGTATTTTTATTTGCAAATCTCTCAACTTGTTTCCTAATGATACCTTTTGTGCATAAATATTTTTATTATTAACAAGGTATCTCACACTCAGTATAATTTTGAGCAATTTCTTCCTATTTCATTTATATCTCTTATACATTTTGTTTCTTATTTAACATTTTCAGTTTCTTACACAAGAGAGACAATACATATTTATACATATGTATTCGATTTATTTCACTTAAGAGTATGGTTTCAAGGTGGATCCATTTAGCTATGAATGTCTCAAGTTTCTCTTCTATGAATGAATAATACTCCATTATATATATTTTGAGACAGGGTCTCGCTTTGTAGTTCATGCTGGCCCTGAGCTCACTATGGAGCCCAGGCAAGCCTCCAACTCGGCAATCCTCCTGTCTCTGCCTCCCGAGTGCCAGGATGACAGGCGTGAGCCACCACGCCCTGCCCTGTGGTATGTGGTATTGATTACTGGTGGGCACTGAGTCACACGCCCAGCATTCCTCCGGAGATATATATATACATATATATATATATATATATATATATATATATATATATATATATATATATATATATATAGTTTAAACCACATTTTTTAGCCATTCATTAGTTAGCTGTTACAAACTGTGCTGTTATAAACATAGGTGCACATATATTACTGTGGTATGACGTTTTTAGTTCTTTTGAGAAGATACCCAGACAGGGAATATCTGGGTCAGATTGGGAACTCTGATTCTAGTTATTTCAGTAGTACAGCTGGAAACAAAGTCAACACTCAAAAATCAATACCATTCCTATACACAAATAACGAACTCACAGAGAAATTAGAGAAACAAAACTTTTCATAACAGTACTCCCAAGAATAAAATACTTAAGAATCAATATCACAAAGGGAGTGAAAGATTCTTATATTAAAAATTACAGGACTCTGAAAAAGAAGATCAAAGAAGTAATCAGAAAATGGAAAGATATCCCTTGCTCCAGAGTAAGAAGGACCCAACACACAATGGCCATACTCCCAAAACTATTACACAGATTCAATGCAATTCCAATCAAAATATCATTAGCATATCTCATAGAACTAGAGAAAACATTCCTAAAATTCACTTGGAACCAGAAGAGACCCAGAATAGCAAAAACAATTCTGGGCAACAAAAGCAAGGCAGAGGGCAACACAATCCTGACTTGAAATTATACTACAGAGCTCTTGTGATTTAAAAACAAACAAAAACAGTCTGGTACTACCAAAACACAGACTTGGATCAGGGTTTGTGGAGGTTTCACCCCTAGTCAGCTGGCTCCAAGGCAGAGTGGCATGATTGAGGGACATCACAGAGGAAAAACAAAACATGGCATGGGAGGACAGGAAGGCAGCAGAAGCGACACTCCCTCTACCTTTTACCCCAACCAGGCTACAAGCATTTTAGCTGGTACCACCCACACCCAGGGTGGGCCTACCCATTATCCACACCCAGAACTATGGGCAGTGGCCTAATTTAGTACCACATTCCTTTAATCCACATTCACATATCAATAATCCAGCCACCTCCAAAAGCTCCACCTAGGAGTACAGGAGGCTTCAGGGAAACATCTAGACACAAACCATAACTGCTTTCTATTTGATTATAGTCAATCCATAGATTAATTTAGGAAAAATTAACAAGTTTACAATACTGAAACCTCATATCTGTGATCATAGTACACTTTATGTAAGTTGTCTTAGTTGCTTTTCCTATCTCTGGAACACAATACCCAACACCCACAAGTTAAAGAAAGAGAGGTTTCTTTTGGCTCACAGTTTAGAGGTTTCAATCAGTCGTTGGCCATCTCCAAGGTAAGATCTTAATGGTAGAGGGAACTGGTGGAGGACAGTTGCTCATGGCATGGCAGACAGGAAGCAGAAAAATCAGAGGAGGAACTGGAAAGGGAAATAAAAGCACAGTGACCCACCTCTTCCAACCAAGCCTCACCTCCTAACAAGTCATGTGTTAATGCCTCTCTGATGCAATCACTTTTCCAAAGCTCCACCTTTGTACACATTAGGTTTTGGGGGGCATCCAGATATAAACCAGAACAGAGGTGTTTACTGATTTATCTAAATTGCATTTTTGTTTCATTCCGTAAGATCCTTAAATACACTTTGGCTAAATTTATTCTTATATATTTGATATTTGGGTAAGATGGGCTATAAATTACCCTTTTTAACTTTCATTTTCACTTCATACAGTTCACTGTACACTGATGCTATAACAATTACTTGACTGGCTGAATGCTTTAGTTTAGTTCTTTTGGATTTTTCTCACATACAGCTAATCATCTATTAATCATGGACATTTCAGCTCTCATTCTGTAACCCCTGTAACTTTTATGTCTTCTGCTTCCCATTAGGATACTGGATAGGATCTTTACCAAAATATTGAATAATGATAGCAGGAATCTTCATCTGATTCCCAGTTTCAAAGTAAAAGCTTTCAATTTTCCCCCCATAATTATGATACTTGATACAGATTTTTTCATTCTTAACCTTTATCTGCCTGGCTAAACTTTCTTCCATTTTTAATAAACCTTATTTTAGAGTGGTTTTAATTTACAGAAAAATTATCAAGATCTGGGCTGGAGATTTAGCTCAGTGGTTCCGGTGCCTGCCTCGCAAGCGCAAGGTCCTGAGTTTGATCCCAGTAACCACATACAATGCTGGGCGTGGTGACTCACGCCCACCCGTAATCAATACCACATACCACAGGGCCAGGCATGGTGGCTCACGCCTGTCATCCCAGCACTCGGGAGGCAGAGACAGGAAGATTGCTGAGTCCGAGGTTTGCCTGGGCTCCATAGTGAGCTCAGGGCCAGCCTGAACTACAAAGTGAGACCCTGTCTCAAAAAAAAAAAAAATTATCAAGATAGTACAGAGTTCCTGTATGTCCCACATTAAGTTTTCCCTGTTATTAACATCTTAGTATGGTACCTTTGTCACAACTTAGTTACCAAGATTTATAAAATGTAACTAACAAAATTCTACCCTTTATTCAGATTTAAGCAGATTTACCTCATGTCCTTTTTCTGTTGCAGGATCTTACACAAGATTCCACACATTTAGGCATCATGTCTCCTCAGGCTCCTTTTGGCTGTGGCACTTATTTAGGTATTCTTTGTTTTTGATGACCTTAAGGATTCTGAGGATCACTAATCAGGTGTACTGTACAATGCCCCATTTTGGAATTTTTCTGATGATTTTTGTCATGAGTAACCCAGAAAAATTGGCCTAGGGAGGGGAATACCACAGAAGTAAATTGTTATTCCCATGGCATCATGCCAAGGATACACACTATGAACAATGGCCACTGTTATTATTCTTGACCACTTAGCTGAAGTAGTATTTTTCAGGATTCCCTACTATACAGCTACTCTCCACCCTCTTCCACAATGTACTTCTTTAGAAAGAAATCACTATGCACAGCCCATGAGTAAATAATTTGTAATTTTGCACATATAGATGTGTATATATACATTTTCTCTCCCATTTTGTTAATTATTCAGTCATTTATACACATCAACATGGACTCATGGATACTTATTCTATACTTTGAAAGCAATACTTCTTTTTATGAGTATATGTTGACTTTATGAAATACATTTCAGCATCAATTTAAATATGATTTGCCTCACTAAATCAGATAATATAGTTAGCCAGGACTGAACCTATTTGGCCCCAGATCCGTACCTCATCATTCCCCTGCTCCACTCCCCACTGCTCAGGCTAGCTAATCCCTGGCCTCAGAAACACTTGGCTACGATTATGGTTCAGATAGCTAAAGGCACTAGGAAGATATGAATCCCAGAGGACACAGTAGTCAGAGTTTTCATCCTCCTCCTCTGAGTGAGGAGCAACTGCTCCTTCAATGGTTACATATTCCCTGTGATTTCAATTGGCCCAACATGATTCCAAATTCTGCTCAAATCAACATCTGTACACCAGTAACACTATATCTCTCTTGGTCCTTTCAGCCTATAAGTAGGATTGACTTTCTCATATTTCAAAATATTGATTTCTCCATCTTTGCCCTGTTTACTTTCTCCCCTGCATGAAATTCCCTCTAAGAAATATTTGAACTAGTTTTATTTTCCTGTTACAAATGGCCAATTATATTGATCATGTACTGATAAACTTAATGACATTACTGTGATAAATCCAATTTGTCAACAGCGTAAGTCTCTATAGCTAATAATAATGAAAGTAAATGCCCCCATGCCCTGAATCTCCTCCCTGGGAAATTTTATCTCTCTCATCCTCCTCATAGTCTTCTGAAAAACAATTTTACACCCCTTCACTAGGGGATTTATGGAGATAAAAATTAATAGTGTATGTGACAGAATAATAACATCAATTTGGAAATTCAAGCAATACACCTAAAGCTATGTAAATCAAACTGTGTGACACAAGTGATAGGCAGAAGGAACTGTACAGTCTTAAAGATAATAGAAAATAAAAATATCCAAGAAAATCAAGAACCTAGTAAATGAAAACTGTATTAAACTTAACAGAAAGTAGACAAGCCAGTTATTTCAAAATATTTATAAGGTAGACATTTACAAACATGATCAATTACTAAGGCAAAAAGCATAAGTATATAGTTTGAGTTAAATAAAACTATACAAAATATAGAGATGCTTCTGTCAGGCCCAGGAAACACTAGGCAGACTTGTCATGCTGATCACTTGTCCAGTTTTTGACTATACTATAAATCTAATTCTGCCTCATGGGATTGAGATAGTTTGTGCTCATGGGGCATGAGGGGGTGAGAGCCTGAATAAAGGGCTGCATCCTGTAGCTGACAGAAGGAAAAAAATCAGGCTAATCCAATGTCAAAGGCAAATATTCTTAGAGCACACTGCAGGAATCCCAACCCTGTAATAAGGATGCAGATATTATGCTCTCACTTTTGTCTCTGGGCTTTTGGGGAGGCCAAGATCTTAATCTGAGGGGCAACTTCATGTCAGCAAAGAGAACCAGCCACAGGAGGAGGCATCTTAGGCTCAACCACAATTTAAGGTGAGAATCCCCTATTCCACAAAAGAAAGTACATCCACAGAATCCAGCTTCCACTCTCTCCACTCTAGGAGAGCCTGGGCAGGAAAAACAACCACAGATGCGACAATTTATCTTTCTGATTTGGGGATTTCAAGTAGCTGAGGGCTTTGCTTTTAGGGATAAGATCGTATTTTTTTTTTTAAAAAAAGGAGAAATACCTCATGAACGGAGGCTGGACTCCTAGAATACATCAGGAATCAAGGTAAGAGCTTCCAGTTTAAAAAAAAAAGGCATCCATTTCAGAACCCCACAAATTTGTCTGCTGTGGCCATCAGGTCAAGAGCCTCTGGGCAGGGATGAGCTAAAGCCTCATATATGGCTTATGAGTCTGAAAGAAAGATCTTACCCAAGGGGATTGAACTCAGAGTAGCAGGCCTAGTCCAGGGTCTGTATTAGGATCCCACTCCCTGTGCTCACTTTGGTAGCACACACACTAACACAGGATCCCAGACCCTGTCAGGAGTTAGGTGAAAGCAGATGGAACCCTTCCACTGAATGGACAGGATCACAGCTCCTACTGGTCTCTTCTGGGACACGTAAGGACTCAAGGTGCATCCATTTACTACAAATGACTTTGTTTTATTCTTCTGTATGACTGACTAGTACTGCATTGTGTACACATACATTTTCTTTTCTTTTCTTTTTTTTTTTTTTTGAGATAGGGTCTTGCTTTGTAGTTCGGGCTGGCTCTGAGCTCACTGTGTAGCCTAGATAAGCTTCAAACTCAGCAATCCTCCTGTCTCTGCCTCCCAAGTGCTGGGATGACAAGTGTGAGCCACCACACCCGGCACTGTGGTATGTGGTATTGATTGCTGGTGGGTGTGAGTCTCCACGCCCAGCATTGTATGTAGTTTCCAGGGATCGAACTCAGGATCTTGCGCTTGCGAGGCAGGCACTGGAACCACTGAGCTAACTCTCCGGCCCGCACATACATTTTCTTTATCCACTCATTTATTGATGGTTATGAAAGCCACTTCTAAGATTTGTCTGAGTTGTGCTGCTATTAAAAATGGGTATGCAAATATCACTGTAACAATGTCTTTAACTCTTTGGAGAAGAACATTATTAGAAGAGGTATAACTGAATCAAGAGGAATTTCTAGTTTCAGGTTTTGAAGACTCTCCATACTAACTTCCATAATGGTTGTACTAGTTTACATTACCACCAACAGTGCAGAAGGGTCCCTTTCTCCCCACATCCTTACCAGCATTTGTTGTTTTCTGACTCCCTTTTGACACCAACTCTTTATAGAGTGAGATGAAATCTCAGTGACATTTTGATCTGCTTGTTTCTAATAGCAAAGAAATCAGTAAAGAAATGTAAGAGTTCCTAGAAGCAAACAATAATGGGAGCACAAAAAAGCAAAACCTATGGGACACAATGAAAGTAGTCTGAAGAGGGGAACGTATACCCGTGGATGTACACATTTGAAAAATAGAGTGATCTTCAATGATACAGCTTCAGGTCCTAAAAAAAAAAAAAATCCAAAACTAGTAGAATGAAAGAAATGATAAAGATCAGAGTAGAAATTAATGAAATTCAAACTAAAACAATTCTATAGAAGATCATTAAGACTACTAGGAAGGTGGGGGAGTGGTGAGCAGCAGAGAAAGAGCCTCTGTGAGATTTGATGTCTTGACACTGTATAGTGGTATAAGGAGACGGAAGGAAGTGGATCCCCAGAACCCAGGGAGGATCTAAAGTGAGAAGCAAGAACAAAGAAAAAAAGACTTCAATTAAAAGGAGGGAGGTGGCAGGCGACAGTTCTACCACAAAATGGAAGTGGAGGAGTCAAACCTGTAGATACACACTGACTACTGGGACCCCAGAGGCCTCTACAGAGAAACATACCAGTGGAGTGGAGCAGTGGCTGCAATAGATTGTAGTGGCTGGTTCAGATGTCACCCAGGAGAGGGCAACTGGTAAAAGATAGCAAATAAATAGTTACAACAGTTTGTCACTTTCTAGGCTGTATTTGATGCTACATTTATTGATGATTCTACTACATTATCCAAGGGAACATAATTGTGCCAATAAGCTCTTCTCCTCTGTATACCAAAACTGAGATTGCCTAAGGGTCTTTTAAAGATACTATAGGTTAGTGCCAAAAAAACTGGGGGTTGGGTCAAGTAGGCAGAAATTTCTCATCCCCAATAAATTAGAAGTAGGATCTTGCAACAGTCTCAAAACCCAAAAGACAGCTATGCCTGGACCTCTGAGAAATACTCATTTCCTAAGGATTCTGAATACTGGCAACAAAGCTATCACCATAAGCAATTTACAAGCATCATCTCAGGAATTAAACTAAAAGTTTACAAAATGAAAAGACACTTAAATAAGATGCAACCTCCCCAGACTTTCAGCTCACCAAAGGCAAACCCAGAAGACAATGAGGTGAAACAATCTGAAAGCCACAGACCTAGATTCTCTGAAATGGTAACAGTGGAACTAACAAAGCAGATGAACGAGGCTGTAGAAAAAAATCAAAACAGAGATGACTTCTCAGATAACTACAAAGCTGGTGACCATAATGAAAGACATGTTAGTGACTCTAGAGCAGATACAAATTTTAAAAATACAGGAGCTCAGAAAATGATGGAAACCATCACCCCAGCGGGTCTGGGTGAGCACTGCAGGGGCCACACATTGACGTCCACCATCTGCAAGCAGCCGGCCTGTACAGAATCCAAGCCAGCCACCCCAGGGACCTCAATCCACACCAGGTGAGTCCGAGCAAGCCCAGCAGAGGCTGTGCAGTGACTCTCACCACCTGCAAGCAGCCCATCTGCCACCAGACCCAGGCCAGCAGACCCAGGGACCTCCATCTAACCCAAGTGGGTCTGAGTAAGTGCCTGAGAGGCCACGCAGTGACTTCCACCATCTGCAAGCAGCCGACCCACCACCAGACACAGGCCAGCTGACCCAGGAACCTCCATCCACCCTGGGTGAGTCTGGGTAAACACAACGGAGGCCACCCAGTGACTTCCACTGCTTGCAAGTAGCCTGCCTGGCACCAGATCCAGGCCAGCTGCCCCCTGGGACATCCATCCATCCCAGGCAAGTCTAGCCTACCCGCCATTGGAGTCAGGCCAGAAGCCTCGTGGGAGCTCCATTCCTGTTTGCACAGGTCTGGGTAAGCACCACTTAGGTTGTGCAGTGATTTATAGTCTTCACCAGCATGACAGAAATGAGAAAAATATTCAAGAACCGAGACACAAAGATCACCACCACAGGGGAATCTAGGGAAAAGGGAAATGGAGCAAAATGAAGCTCAATCTCTAGGACTCTTTGAACTGGTAACAAAAGCAGATCTACTAAAATGGAAATCAGAACTGATCTCTGAGATGAAAACAGAGATGCTGTCCACAATGAAGGACTTCATTAAAGAAGAGATCAGGAACTTCATAGAAGCTCAGATAACAAAAGCAATGCAACATTATAAAGAGTTTCAAGCAGAGGTCCACATGATCAAAAAATGAGAATCAAAGTTTACGAAGTAGGATGAATGAAACTGAAAATCAAATTTCAGACCTAGTATACAGGCTCACAGCCAATGAACAGGAAAGGAATAACTTGTGGAAAATGGCAAGGGACCATGAAAAATCAATCCAACAGCTCCCAGATGACTCAAAGAAGAATAACCTAGGGCTGATAGGAGTCAGTGAAGAAACAGAAGACAGTGCAAAAGACATCATAAAACTCTTTACAGATATAATGGAAGAAAACTTCACAGGAAAAGGAAAAGAATTGGACATACAGATAAACAAAGCATATAGGACTCCAAAAGCCCATGATATTAAAACATCTACACCCAGGCATATAATTATCAAGGTTCCAGATAGCCATCAAAAGAATGAAATACTGAAAGCAGCTAGGAAAAAGAAAAAAAAAACACATACAAAGGGAAAAACCATCAGGATCACAGCAGACTTTTCAACACAAATGCCCAATGCAAGGAGAGCCTGGAGGGAAGTGTTTCAAGCATTGAAGGAAAACAACTTCCAACCTAGATTGATATATCCTGAAAAACTCTCTTTCAAAATCAATGGAGAAATAAGATACTTTCAGGACAAAGAACACCTGAAGAACTTCTCAATTATAAAATCTGCACTCCAAAACATTGTAAAGAATATCGTGGAGAAAAACAATGAAGTCACAAACTCATGAGACCTAGCAGAATGAATTTAGTGAGGAAGACACGAAACTGAGTGGAAAGGGGAAAAGCAAAGAATAAAAGAGCTGAGAATAGGATAACACCAAGCCAGGTATAAATCAGGCCATATTAGTCATAACCATTAATGTCAATGGCCTCAATGGGCCAATAAAAAGACACAAACTGGCAAGATGGATTAAGAAACAACATCCTACAGTATGCTGCATACAAGAAACACACCTAATTCAGAAAAAAAGCCACAGACTCAAAGTAAAAGGATGGAATACAATTCTCCACGTGACAGGAAATGCAAAAAAGCAGGAGTGGCTATCCTATTTGGAGAAAAAATAGATTTCAAGCCAAAATTGATTAAGAGAGACAAAGAAGGACACTACATCCTTGTACAGGGAACAATCCAAGAGAAAGAGATTACATTCATAAATACTTATGCACCAAATTCCAACACATCCAAGTATATAAAATAAAATATTAACAGATATGAAAACCCTGATAAGCACTAATACAACAGTAGTTGGGGACATCAATACCCCACTGTCACAACTAGACAGTTCAACTAGACAAAAAATCAATAATGAAATACTTGAATTGAACCAAACGTTTGAATGAATGGACTTAATGGATGCCTACAGAGTAGTCCATCTGACAAAATCAGAATACACATTCTTCTCAGCTGCCCATGGGTCATTCTCCAAAATAGACCACATACTAGTTCATAGAACTTGTTTAAGTAAGTGCAAAGGAACTGAAGTTATCCCCTGTATACTGTCAGATCATAATGCCTTGAAATTGGAGCTGAATAGCAAAAGAAATCCCAAGACCCTCACAAATACATGAAATTGCCTAATACTCTGCTGACCAACCAATGGGTCACAGAAGAAATCAGGAAAGAAACTGAACAGTTTTTACAATCAAAAACGATAATCACAGCACAACTTACAGGAATTTATGAGATACAATGAAAGCAGTTCTACGACGGAAATTCATAGCAGTAATTGCCTGTACCAGGAAAACAGAGCAAGCTCAAATAAACAACCTAATGCTAAACCTCAAGTTACTAGACAAAGAGGAGCAAAACAAACCCAAAGCTCATACTAGAGATGAAATTATAAGGATCAAGGCAGAAATTAATTCAATGGAGACTAAGAGAACCATACAAAAAATCAATGAACCCAAGAGTTGGTTCTTCAAAAAGATTAACAAAATTGACAGACCCCTAGCCAACCTTATCAAACAAAAGAAGGAAAAGGCTCAAATCCATGCTATGAGGAACGAAAAAGGGAAAGTCACCACTGATCCAATGGAAGTCCAGAGGATACTAAACACATACTTTGAAAATCCGTATTCCAATAAAATTAAAAATGTAAAAGAAATGGACAGATTCCTAGACACATATGAACTTCCAAAGCTGAATGAAGAGGATATAAAAATGTTAAATACGCCAATATCAATTTGTGAAATTGAACAAGTAATAAAAAATCAAAGCGTACCAATAAAGAATGCAATTTAAAAAAATCTACCAACAAAGAAAAGTCCTGCTCCTGATACTGCTGAATTCTACAAAACATTCCAAGAAGAGTTAATACCACTACTTCTCAAATTCTTTAATGAAATTGAAAGGGAAGCAGTACTCCCAAATTCATTCCTTGAAGTAATCATTTCCTTGATTCCAAAAGGAGAAAAAGACCCAACCCCAACAAAGAACTACAGGCCAATCTCCCTAGTGAGCATTGATGCAAAAATCCTCAACAAGATATGGGCAAATAGAATACAGAGAATTATCAAAAAGATCATATACCCTGACCAAGTTGGAGTCATCCCAGGGATGCAAGGATGGTTCAACATATGTAATTCAATAAACATTATTCACTATATCAAAAGACTCACAGTCAAAAACCATATGGTCATCTCAATAGATGCAGAGAAAGCATTTGACAAAATCCAACACCCATTCATGATCAAACCCTACAGAAATTTGGAATAGATGGACTGTATCTCAACCTAATAAAAGCTATTTATGCGAAGCCAATGGCCAGCATCATCCTACATGGTCAAAAACTGAAACCTTTCACATTAAGAACAGGAACAAGACAAGGATGTCCACTGTCACTGCTCCTGTTCAATATAGTACTAGAAACATTAACCATTGCAGTTAGACAATCAAAAGAAAGAAAAGGAATAAAGACAGGAAAAGAAGTTAAACAGTCATTATTTGCTGATGACATGATACTCTTATCTACAAGACCCTAAAAACTCCACCAAACTGATCGACTTAATCACCAAACTTAGTAGCGTAACTGGATACAAGGTCAATGCTCAAAAACCAATCGCATTTTTATATACAAACAATAGATCAATAGAGAAAGAAATTAGGGACTCAGTCCCTTTTGTAATAGCACCCAGAAAAATGAAATATGTAGGAGTCAATCTAACAAAGGAGATAACAGACCTCTACTCTGAAAACTACAACACTCTGAAAAAAGAGGTTGAAGAGGATATCAGAAAATTGAAAGACATCCCTTCTTCCTGGGTAGGAAGAACCAACATCATCAAAATGGCTTTACTCCCACTATTATACCATACTACTACTATATAGATTCATTGAAATCCCAACAGCATATTTCACAGATCTAGAGAAAAGCATCCAAAAATTCATCTGGAACCACAAGAGACCTAGAATAGCAAAAGCAATTCTAGGAAGCAAGGATATGGCAGGGGGTATCATTTCCCCAACTTGAAACTTTACTACAAAGCCACTGTGATAAAAATGACATGGTACTAGTAAAGAAACAGACCTGAGGATCAGTGGAATCGATTAGAAAATCCAGAAACAATGCCAGATACACTAAGCCACTTCATCTTTGACAAAGGAGCCAAACATCCTCAATGGAGGAAAGAGAGCCTCTTTAACAAATGGTACTGGAAAAACTGGGTTTCAACCTGCCAGAGACTGAAGCTAGATCCATCTCTTTCGCTGTGTACTAAACTAAAATCAAAATGAATGAGAGACCTAAATATTAAAACAGAGACTCTAAACCTGCTGCAAAACAGATTAGATAAAACCCTTGGAGAAACTGACTTAGGGAAAGACTTCATGAACAAAACCTCTATAGCACGAGAACTATCAGAAGAAATCAATAAATGGAATCTCTTTCTATTAAAAAAGCTTATGCACAGCAAAACAAACCATCAGCAGAGCAAAAAGGCAAACAACAATATGGAAAAAAATCTTTACCTGTAATTCCTCAGACAAAGGCTACTATCTGGAATATATAAAGAGCTTGAAAAATCAGTCCCTCCAAATTCAAAGACCCAGTTCAAAAATAGGCATCTGAAATGAACAGACACTTTACAAAGGAAGAAGTAAAAACATCTAAGAAGTACATGAAGAAATGCTCAACGTCACTGGCCATTTGAGAGATTCAGATGAAAACAACTCTGAGATTTCATCTCACTCCACAAAGAAAAACTGCTATCTCGAAATCAGCCAGCAACAAATGCTGGTGAGGTTGTGGAGAAAAAGGAACCCTTCTCCACTGTTGGTGGGAATGTAGACTAGTTACAACCATTACGGAGATCAGTGTGAAGATTCCTCAGAAAACTAGGTTTAGAGGTTCCATTTGGCTCTGCTATTCCCCTGCTGGGGATATACACAAAAAAAATACAAGATTCCTATCACAGTGACATATGTGTACCCATGTTCATAGCAGCTCAGATTGTGATAGCTCAATCTTGGAAACAACCCAAATGCCCATCAATTCTAGACTGAATTAAGATGTGGGTTTTTTTTTTTATACAATGGGGTATTACTCTGCCATAAAGAATGATAAAATTGAATCTTTTTTTTTTTTTATTTGAGACAGGGTCTCACTTTGTAGTTCAGGCTGGCCCAGAGCTCACTATGTAGCCCAGGCAAGCCTGGAACTCAGCAATCCTCCTGTCTCTGCCTCCTGAGTCCTGGGATTACAAGCATGAGCCACCACACCCGGCACTTCAATGTTTTATACTCAAATGGACATACCTTCAGGACATACTCATAAGTGAAATAAATAGGTAACAGATGTGTAAATATCATATATTTTCTCTGCTATGAAAAACTGAAGTTATAAATGTGTTCTAGGATGCATGATTGTTATTGTGATATAGTAAATATTCAAAGGGTAATGGGGCTTAGGGGTAAAAAATGAAGAAAGAAAACAATTGATGATGAAAAGAAAAAAGAAAAGAAAACAGTGTTTGTGTATATAGGAGCAGGGGGAAGCAGGGTGGGGAGGGGAGGGGGAAAATGAGAATTAAGTTGTGTTATATACTGGTACAAATTCTCAATGTGGAGTGTAATTGTGATGTGTATATATAATTACCTATAAAAAAGAAAATGATGGAAATGATGAACACTCAGCATAGGAAAGAAATAGAATCCATGAAACAGATTCAAACAGATATTGAGATGATTAACAATTTTAAATTAAAGTATATCTTGCAGAGTGAGCCAATGTGAGGACAGGATATCAGATAAAGAAGATAGGATTGCAGTTAATGATCATGCAAAGGAGGATTTTTTAAAAAATAGCAAGGGACCACTAGAAACTGATCTAGCAGCTGCGAGGCGATGCAAAGAAGAATAACATGATTAATCTGACTCGATGAAAAACCAGGAGGTAATACAAAGGAAATTTCAAAACTTGCTCACAAAAGTAATGGCAGAAAACTTCCCAAACAGGGGAAAAAAAACTTTAACATAGAGAGAAGTGAGGCACATAGCACTCCAATTAGCCATGATACAAAACCTTAACTATACCATACAGTAGTCAAGATTCCAGATACTCAACACAAGAACAGAATAATAAAAACTGTTAGTGAACGGAAAACAAGTCATCTATAAAGGAAAACCCATCAGAATCACAGGAGATTTCTCCACACAAACCCTCAAGTCAAGAATGACTTGGAGTGAAGTATTTCAACCCCTCAAGGAAAACAACTTCCAACCCAGATTGGTGTAACCCACAAAACTATCTTTCAAAATTGATGAAGAAATAAGACACCTCTATGACAAAGAAAACCTGAAGGAATTCATGACCACAAAACCAGCACTCCAAAGTATTCTGAAAGATATCCTAGAAAGAGATAACAAGGATTACAACATAATGAACCCCAAAAGTATTAATCCACTAGGCAAGGCAAGAAATTAAACAGGAGAGAAGAAAGGAGCTAACAACAGGACAATATCATGACAGGGATAAGTCAATACATATCAGTTATAGCCATCAATGTTAATGCCCTCAGTTCACCAATCAAAAAAAAAGAAAAAAAAACAGAATGGGGGCTGGAGATTTAGCTTAGTGGTTCCAGGACCTGCCTAGCAAGCACAAGGTCCCTGGATCAATCCCCAGTAAGCACATACAACAGTACTGGGCACAGTGACTCACGCCCACCAGCAGTCAGTACCACATACCACCGTGCTGGGGGTGGTGGCTCATGCCTGTGATCCCAGCACTCAGGAGGCAGAGGCAGGAGGATTGCTGAGTTTGAGGCTTGCCTGAGCTACATAGTGAGCTCAGGGCCAGCCTGAACTACAAAGTGAGACTCTGTCTCAAGAAAAAAAAAACAGACTGGCAGGGCCAGAGGATTAGCTCAGTGGTTCTGGCGCCTGCCTTGCAAGCACAACGTCCTGAGTTCGATCCCCGGAAACTACATACAATGCTGGGCGTGGCGACTCACGCCCACCAGCAATCAATACCACATACCACAGTGCTGGTCATGGTGGCTCACACCTGTCATCCCAGCACTCGGGAGGCAGAGACAGGAGGATCGCTTAGTTCAAGGCTTGCCTGGGCTACATAGTGAGCTCAGAGCCAACCTGAACTACAAAGTGAAACCCTGTCTCAAAGGACTGGCAGAATGAATCAAGAAGCAAAACCCAGCAATATGCTGCATATGAGCAATACATTTAATTTAAAAAGAAATTAACAGACAAAATGTCAAAGGATCAAAAAATACTCTGCCACAGGAACCCAGAAAAAAGTGGGGGTAACTATTCTATTTGCAGACAAAGTGGATTTCAGGCCAAGACTAATTAAAAGAAACAAAGAAGGTCACTACATCCATGTAAAGGGAACAGTACAAGAGGAAGGGATAACAATCATACATATATGCACCAAATAGCAGTGCACCCAAAACAAAAACAAATATTAATGGACATGAAACATCAAATAAGCACTATGGATTCACTAGAAAAAAATCAACAATGAAATATTAGAACCAAACTTTTGAACAAATGGACTTAGTAGATATCTATAGTGTTCCACACCATGACATAAGAATACAAACTCTTCTCAGCTGAATATCAGATAAAGAACATGCTTAAGTAAATACAAAGGAATTGAAATTATCCCATGCATATTATCAGACCACAGTACAATGAAATTTGAAATCAATGGCAAAAGAAACCACAATAACTTCATAAACACACGGGAATTAAATGACACCCTTCTAAACAACCAATGGGTTATGGATGGAGTTAAAGAAGAAATTAGACAATTTCTACAATTAAACAATAATGGCAGTATAGCATACCAGAGTGTATGGAATGCAATGAAAGCAGTCCTATGAGAGAAACATAGCAGTGGATATCCATATCAGGAAAACAGCAAGCTCAAATAAATGACCTAATGTTGAATCTCAAGCTTCTAAAAAAAAAAAAAAGGCCAAGTCAAACCAAAAGCTCATATGAGGAAGGAAATTATAAAGATCAGAGTAGAAATTAATGCAAGGGAGACTAAGAAAACAATATAAATGATCAATCCAAGAGTTGATTCTTTCAAAGATTAAGTGAAATTGACAAACTCTTAGCTGACCTTATCAAAGAAGGAAAGAAAAAAACTGTATTCTAATAAGATGAAAAATACAGAAGAAATGGACAAATTCCTAGATATATACAAATTACCAAAAATGAAGCAAAATATAAAAATTCTAAATAAGTGAATATTAGTCAATGAAATTCAATATGTAATTACAAACCTAAGTAAAGTCCACACCCTGAAAGATTCACTGCTGAATTCTACAAGAAATTTAGAGACGATCTAATGCTGTTACTTCTCAAACTCCTTAATGAAATTGAAAGGGAGGCAACAGTTCCAAATTCATTCCTGGAAGTATGCATTACCCTGATACCAATACAAGAGAAGGTTCCAACCAAAAAAGAGAATGGCAGACCAATCTCCCTAGCGAACACAGATGTAGAAGTCCTCAATAAGATACTGGCAAATAGCATGCAACAAATCATCAAAAAGATTATACATCTTGACCAAGTAGGATTCATCCTAGGGATGCAGGTAAGGTTCAACATATGCAAATCAATGTATGCAACACACTATATTAACAGAACCAAGGATAAAAACCCTATGATCTTCTCATTGCACTAAAAATATTTGACATGGTCCAACATCCATCCATAATAAACACACTAGAGAAAATTGGAATCTATGTCCTTATCTCAATCTGGTAAAAGCCATCTATAACAAATTAACAGTCAACATCATAGTAAACAAACGAAAACTGAAAGTTTTCACTCTAAAATCAAGAACAAAACAAGGTTGTCCACTGTCACCACTCTTACTCAATATAGTACTGGAAATATTATCCAGAGCAATTAGACAAGAGGGAGAAAAAAACGGAATAAAGATAGGAAAGGACAAAGTTAAATTATCATTATTTGCAGATGACATGATACTCTAAATAAAAGACTCCCAAACTCCACTGAAAAGACTTCCATAATGAACAACCAAATTCACAATCGTGGTATCTCCCCTGCCAGGTTAAGTATTAACAACTAAATTCAGTACCACGCTGGATATAAAGTCAACACACAAAAATCTACAGCCTTTCTGTACATGAATACCAAATTCACTGACAGAAAAATTAGGAAAACACCTTTCACAATAGCACCCAAAACATGAAACACCTAGGAATCAATCTAATCAAGGAAATAAAAGACTTCTACATTGGGCCAGAGATTTAGCTCAGTGGTTCTGGTGCCTGCCTAACAAGCACAAGGTCCTGAGTTCAATCCCCGGTAACCACATACCACAGTCCTAGGTGTGGTGGCTCATCCCTGTAATCCCAGCACTTGGGAGGCAGAGGCAGGAGGATTGCTGAGTTTGAGGCTTGCCTGGGCTACACAGTGAACTCAGGGCCAGCCTGAACTGCAAAGTGAGACCCTATCTCAAAAAAAAAAAAAAAAAAAAGACTTCTACATTGAAAACTACATAACTCTGAAAAGGGATATAAAGGAAAACAACGGAAAATGGAAAGGTATCTCTTGCTCTTGAGTAGGAAGAACAATATAGCAGTGAATGAACTAAGACCATTAACACTGATGAAAACAGCCATACCTTCCAAACTTCCAAATGTAATGCAATCCCAATAAAAATTTCAACAGCACATCTCACAGAATTAGAGAAAACAATCCTAAATTCTTCAGGAACTAGAAGAGATTTAGAATGGCAAAGGCAAGGCAGAAAGCATCAAAATCCTTGACTTGAAATTATATTACAAAGCTACTATGATAAAAACAGCATGGTAGTGGCAATAAAAAAGACCTGAGGATCAACTGTACAGATCAGAAGATGCAGAAACAATTCCATACATACCAGTGACCTTATCTTTGATAACATAGCCAAACATCATCACTGGAAGATAGCCTCTTCAATAAATGGTGTTGGGAAAACTGGCTTTCCTTATGTCAAAGATTAAAACTAGACCTGTATTTTTTTTACCTACACTAAACTAAAATAGAAATAGATCAAAGATCTAAATATTAAAACAGAAATACTAAATAGGTATACTCTCAGAGACACTGGTGTAAGCAAAGACTTTATGAACAAAACCCCAATTACACAGGAACTATCACAAAGAATCAATAACTGGAATTTCATGTTATTAAAAAGCTTTTCCAAGGAGCAACAACCCACACTGTGAGAAAAAATTTTGGCAGCTATTCCTCAGACTGAGGACTAACACTAGAATATATAAAAAACTAAAAAAAAAAATCAGACTCTCCAAATTTAAAGACCATAAACATATCTTAGAGAGAAGCAGAATATGAAAAATGTTCAGCATCACTGATCGTTTGTGCTAATTAAAACAACACTAAGATTCCATCTCACTCCAGAAATAATGGCTATTACCGAAAAATCAAACAATAACAAATGCTGGGGGCTGTGGGGGGGGGGAAGAACCCTTTTCTTATTGGTGGGAGTGTAGACTGGTGCAACCACTATGTAAATCAGTGTGAAGATTCCTCAGAAAACTAAAACTAGAGGTCCCATATTACCCAGCTATTCCCCTCCTTAATGTCTCCCTGAAAGAATTAAAAGCATCATACCACAGGGCCCGAGATTTAGCTCAGTGGTTCTGGCACCTGTCTCGCAAACACACGGTCCTGAGTTGGACCTCTGGTAACCACATACAACAATAATACCAGGCATGGTGACTCACACCCACCAGCAATCAGTACCACACACCACAGTGCCAGGTGTGGTGGCTCATGCCTGTCATCCCAGCACTTGGGAGGTTGAGGCAGGAAGATTGCTGAGTTCAGGGTTTGTGTGGGCTATATAGTGAGCTCAGGGCCAGCCTGAACTACACAGTGAGATCCTGTCTTAAAAAAAAAAAAAATAGCCTAAGACTTTTTTTTTTTTAACTCTCAAGCTTCTCCACATTCATACTCTAGCAATTCATTAATTACAGTTTTAACGTTTTAACCACATTACTGGCTACAAAAAAGGTTTCTGATTGCGGAGTTGTATTCTGGTTAGCTCCGTATTCACCTGTCTGTCTCTGCAGGTTTGCGGACGGTGGTGTTGTATATGGCTCAGATAATTGGGAATAAAGCAAGTATGCTGTCTTTCACCATTCCTGCAAAGCATCACACTAAGAGGTCTTAGCTAGTACAATAGCCAGAAATAAAAATAAAAAATAAAAAATAAATGTATTGACAAGTTCAAGGAAAAGGAATTTGAAGTAGAGCAGTATGCCATATCCACTTCCAGGGAACAAAATAATATAAAATGCCTAATTTTCTTTATACACAGCGCCCTACTTGTAAAAGATAAAACAACAAGAAAGTGTTGTCTACTGTCTTATGCTTCCAAATGAATTGTGGAAAGCAAAAGAGAAAGGGAAAACCCAGCAGATAATCAGCAACTCGACGTAAACATCACAACCTGTGGAACGCCTGGGGGGGGGACTGTGCACTGGGGCTCGTGTTTGGGTGGCGCCGGGGAAGTGGGTGGGGGCCGCAGCCTGCACAGTAGCTCAGGACAGCATGAGTCCTCTACACCACTGCAGGGTCTGAGGTGCCTCACAGCGGAGACGCCACTGTCCACAGGGTAGCACTGAGACCGCAGAGATACAGAGACTTTACTGTTCAGAGGCTGTGCTAATAACCACCTGAAACTACTCCACTGGGTGAGGAATGGCTCTCAAAACAATGAGTATTCTAAGAGACTCTGGAACACAGGATCCCAAGCCTGGCTCAGAGGGGAACAGACTCGGCTCTATAGAGAACAGGGATCCAGGTTCTGCCAGGAATCAAAGTGAGGACCCCTAAAGAGAAGAAGGTTTCCCAGAGAATGCCGTTCAACTCCTGTGTTTGGAGACCCTGGGCAAGTTGCTAATGTGCTATCCACTCACCGGAGCATCGAGAGGTCTGAGCGACTGAAGGTCCTGTTCTGAGTTCTGTGCTTCAGCCCAGGGGAGCCAAGAGTGCCAGAATCCTTAAACGGTTAAGGTGACTTGCCGTTGGAGAGTAAGGAGGGCCCACTCAGGCCTGGTCCCCACCCGGCTCGGTTCTGCCATTTTGTTAGCCAGGAACCACACTGGGGCACACCTGTACGAATAATCCCATCAGCCTCAGGGAAGCTGGAGTCAGAAAGTGTGGCGGTCTGGACTCTGCCAGAAACCAAAGTGACGACCCCTCGAGAGAAGGTGGGCTCGGGCAACTTCCCCCAGCGCCCTCGGCCGGACTCCCTGCCCCCACGCACGCTGCCGGATATGGCGTCCGCCGTCTCATTCCTCATTGGGTCACACTCCGTGAGGTCTCACGTGCGTCATGCGCCGTGAGGTCACGCTCCGTGAGGTCACGCTCCGTGAGGTCACGCTCCGTGAGGTCACGCTCCGTGAGGTCTCGCGTGCGTCATGCGCCGTGAGGTCACGCTCCGTGAGGTCACGCTCCGTGAGGTCACGCTCCGTGAGGTCACGCTCCGTGAGGTCACGCTCCGTGAGGTCTCGCGTGCGTCATGCGCCGTGAGGTCACGCTCCGTGAGGTCTCGCGTGCGTCCTGCGTCGTGAGGTCACGCTCCGTGAGGTCTCGCGTGCGTCCTGCATCGTGAGGTCATGCCCTGTGAGGTCACAGCAACGTGACGTTCTCCTCTCAGTTTAGCGGTTTAGGTGAGGAGAGCAGAGTGCGGGAGACCGGGCTCGGTTGAGGTTGCGTTCTGGGGTTGTGGGGGAAAGAAGCCCCACCCCAAAGAGAGGGACCAGAAACAACGACCCGGATTTACTGTGTCCTTCTACTCCAAAGAAGGCTTTTCAGGTAGAACTCTCTTTTTTTTTTTTTTTTTTTTTTTGAGACAGGGTCAACCACTGAGCTCAATCTCTGGCCCAGAACTCTCTTCTCCCTAACGGGACTCAGAAGGGAGACCCAGAGCCGCTGTCTAAGGACTGAACTTCCAGTAAACTGAGTAAAGAGGACCGGCCTGAGTTAGGTCAGAGTGGGGGGGCGGGGTTTGAGAAGGCCCCGGGCCGGAAGGCAAGTCAGACAGCATTCTGGGAGGCCGGAGACAGCTCGGTGGTCCTAGCACCGGCCTGGCAAGTGCAAGGCTCCTGGTTCGATCCCGGTAACCACACATGACAGTGCAGGGCGTGGTGGCTCATGCCCATCATCCCAGCACTCGGGAGGCAGAGACAGGAGGATTGCTGAGTTCGCGGCGGCTTGCCTAGGTTACATAGTGAGCTCGGGGCCAGCCTGAACTACAAAGCGAGACCCTGTCTCAGAAAAAAAAAGAACATTCTGGAAAATTCTCAATCCCCTACTGATTGTGCTGTGAAGAATTCACTGCTTAGCGCCCCCTCTGGCGCCTCTGGAAACTGACAACAGAATCACAGCCTATTTCTGAGCGCAGTGCGTCTGGTTGGAGGAGGAAAGAGGACTGCTTCTCCGGTCAGTCACGGTGGGGCTCACGCAGAGAAGTGGTCCCAGAATAATCTCGACAGGCCTCTCTTACTTGCCATGTACCACGTGATGTAGTAGAATTCTTAGGTTAGGGCGAGGTTTTTTTTGTTTTTTTGTTTTGTTTTGTTTTGTTTTCTGAGACAGGGTCTGCTTCTGTAGTTCAGGCTGGCCCTGAGCTCACTGTGGAGCCCAGGCAAGCCTCGAACTCAGCAGTCCTCCTGCCTCTGCCTCCAGAGTGCTGGGATGAGAGGTGTCAGCCACTGCACTCGGCAGAGCAAGTTTTTGCCCCACTGAAACCTAACAGGCAGATGCTTGTTGTGATGTCTATGCTTCAAGTAGCAGAAGCAGAGACACCTGGGCTCTCTTACCTTCACACCCGGCCCCCAGTCACAGTGAGACATGAAGCAGAACTGAGTGTTCTAGGACCCACGCCTGAATTCTGTCCTGTATTCCTCCCTTGGGTCGGGGACGGGAGAATGCAGTGTCACAGGGAGGTAGGGCTCTTTCAGAGACTCGAGAGGAGAGCTGTGGAAGGACAGTTAATTGAGGGCACCTGGTATGCTAGCCCAGAGGGTGACCTCCGCCTTGCTGTCAGTACTGGATAGCGCAGTGCGCCTTTGCCCCTGCCTCTGGGCGTCAGAGGAGGGGATGTGGTCTGACGAATGTGGCTTCAGTTCAACAGATTCAAGACATGGGAAACTGCTCCTGCTGTTTTGCTGGGGTGGCTGGCGAGAAGAGGGACTCCCAGCACTCACGCCCCACCCGCTTCTCCTGCTGGAGTCGCAGAGAGGTGGTGTCATTGGATCGCAAGACACATGCTCAGGTCAGCAGAGGGAAAATGTGAATCCCTGGGTATGTTCCGAACAAAGGAGGGCTTCTGCAAACTCGTCCTTCTGTCCAGACCCTGGGGAAAGCCCGAGCAGGGGTGTACAAAAGAGCTGCATCTCATTTCTGTCTGTTTGACCTCAGGGAGAGGAACCCTTGGTGTGCAGTGGGTCACCGGGTCAGCAGAGCAGTTCCTGTCCAGCAGAGGAAGGGGGTCAGGATGAACCAGCATTGAAGGTGAGGCACTGGGTGAAAACTGAAGGTATATAAGTACTTTGAGCATCCCCAGAGAAAGAAATCTATAAAGCCTGGTAGCCACTGTTACCACTCTGGGGGCCCTAGGGATCCGAGGCACTTCCTGGTATCTGGGTATAGGCAGAGAGAGCCCTGCACCCCAAGGGACAGGATGCCACCCTCAGCCGTCTCCTCTGTGGGAAGACCTAGGGACCATGGATGAACGCACTCCCCCTTCCTTGCTTTTCACATGTTGCTTCCAATCTGTCTCCCCTAGGTCTGCTCACCAAACTCCTCCCCAAATCCCTGTGCCATCATGTCTGGACCTCTAAAGCACGCCCAGCTTGAAGAAGACACTGAGGGCCAAAGTGAGTCACACGTCTTGATGGGTGGGCAGGTTTTCAATGCTGTGTAGAAGGAGGATACCTCTTTCACCCCCTCTCATTGCCTTTCCTCCTCATCCTTTTCTTCCTTCTGTTGTCTGATCCTAGGCAGCCCAGAAGAGGTTTCTGCTGCTGAAACACTGGATCCTCCTCAGTGTCCTGAGGGAGGCTCGGCTCTCCCCAACGTCATGGATGCCACCCCACCGAGCCAGCCCTATGGGCCCTCTGGCACTGAACAAGAAAAGGGTTCATCCCTCCCAAAGAACGATTCAGACCCTGAGCCCCCAGATAATGATAGTACAGATAGTAGCCTGGCTATATTGATGCAGTTCCTGGCCTTAAAGTATCTAATGGTGGAGCCAACCACTATGGAAGAAATGCAGATGATTGTCACCACAGAGAATGAGGAGGATTTCACTATGATTTTCCAGAAAGCCTCTCAGTGCATGCAGCTGATCTTTGGCATTGATGTAAAGAGAGAGGAACTTTCCAGCATCTATATCCTTGTCCCTGTCTTGGGCCTCACCTATGATGGGATGGCAGGTAATCCCAAGGGATACCCCAGGACCATTCTCTTGATAATCATCCTGGGTATCATCTACCTTCAGGGCAACAGTGCCACGGAGGAGACTATCTGGGAAGTGCTGTGTAAGATAGGGGTATGTCCTGGGCAGGAGCACATCATGTATGGGGAGCCCAGGAAGTTCCTCACCGAAGAGTTGGTGCAGGAGCAGTACCTCTCATATGTGCAGATGCCTGACAGTGATCCTCCTCAGTATACATTTGAGTGGGGCCCGAGGGCCCTTAATGAAACTAGCAAGATAGATGTCCTCCAATTTCTGGGCAGGTTCAGAACTTCCAGCTTCATGATTTTTCCTACCAGTGATGAGGAAGATTCAGAACAGGAAGGCTAGAGACCCAGGGCCACTGGAAGAGTGATTATTAGGGACAGTGCACATTCCAGGGTGACAGCCAGCGGTTGTCCTGTCCCATGTGCTTCTGAGGCAGATTCTAAACTTCTAAACTTGGAAGGACCAGTCATTTTTCTAAATAGTGTATATGTAGAATGGGGATTGGGCAAGTTTAATATATATTCTTTGCATTTTTCTTCTATGTAAATGACTTGATTTTGTAAAAAAAAAAAAAAATTTAGAATTTTTTCCTATGTTCCTTTTAATAAAAATTAGCTTTTAGATTGTAAAGTTTTAGTGGCACTGATCACAAACATTCCTGTTTCAAACTTTTTTAAAAAGAGTTTCTGTTTTGTAAAACAAACTGTAAAATCTTCCATCCTACTTTGTGATCTAGAACAAAATAATTTGGTAGAATAAAAATGTTTTTGGCCATGTGAAAGTAGTCATCATTAAAGCAGATGGAGTGAATAAATACAGAAAAAAGGTTAAAAACACTCAATATTTATTCTCCATTATCCCTTATAGTGTGTTCTGTAAATTTTTTAAAAATGTGCCTGTACATGCGTGACATATTAAAATATATTGGAGAGGGGCCGGAGGGTTAGCTTAGAGGTTCCGATGCCTGCCTCGCAAGCGTTAAGATCCTGAGTTCGATCCCGGTAACCACATACAATACTGGGCGTAGAGATTCACGCCCACCAGCAATCAATACCACATACCACAGTGCCGGGCGTGGTGGCTCACGCCTGTCATCCCAGCACTCGGGAGGCAGAGGCAGGAGGATGGCTGAGTTCGAGGCTTGCCTGGGCTCCATAGTGAGCTCAGGGCCAGCCTAAACTACAAAGCGAGACCCTGTCTCAAAAAAAAATACTGGAGAACTTTACTGTGAAGGAAGAGCCCCGCTTCCTCACAGGCAGACTGACCCCAGCCCTTCTTTGGGCAGATGCTCTTTGGAAGGCCCTGTGTTAGCAGTGGGAACAAGCAAATAGGCTGAGAAGGACCCACTTTTCCCTCTCGTGTGGTGCAGTCTCGGGCATTACCAGCATGCCAGGAAATGGAGAGATGTCCTGAAGCTTAGGACTGCCGGGGGCCTGGAGTTCCTTCTTTGGGATCCAGGCCCATGCACTTGGCTGAGGTATCTTGAGCCTGAAAGGGGAAAACTGGTTTGAGCAGTGCTGCTTGGTTATGGCTAAAGCAAAGAGGACTGTCCACCTGAGCACGTGGACATGTCTTGAGCTCTTCTCCCAGCACAGCTGAACATAAGAACTAGGTGATTTGTAATCATAATCTGCAAGGGTTTCCAGGCAAATAGGGGATATTTCTTTGAAACTGCCCAGAAAACTCCAGAGTGATGCATTGTCCTTGCCTGAGAAGGCCAGAGAAAAGCCCACTGGAGCATTTTGCCTAGGTTCCCTTTAAGTGGCACAGTTCTAAACAAGGGCTAGATTTTGGATGGGAATGAAATAAAATAGTGCTTTTGTTGGAAAAGCAGATTGGAGGGGAGAAGGAGGTTGTCCTTCACTCATTCTGGGGGCCTTGAGATCCACAGGGAAAGACTCAAGCACAGCTTTTGTAATGTCTTCAGAGAGGGAGCAGTTACCAAATTTTACTCTGGAATTGCCCACTTTGGCCAGTTCATTCTTGCATGTCATGTAGCTGCACAGTCTGATAGGTCCTGGGAAGTGGTGAGTGCTGGGGTGGAGCGCAGTCCTCCAAGAACAAGCAGCAGCAGCCACAAGGGCAGGGATTCAGCTCAGTGGCTCCGGCATCTGCCTTGGCAAGTGCAAGGTCCCAACCTGGATCTGTGTGGCACCTCACACCTGCAATCCCAGCAGTCAGGAGGCAGAGGCAGGACGATTGTTGAGAGTTCGAGGCTAATTTGGGCTATGTAGGGAGTTCAGGGTCAGTCTGAACTACGAAGCGAGACTGTGTCAAAACAAATAAATAAAACGCAGCCACACGCTATTTCACTGCTCGAGCCACGCACTGGCCTGGGTGATGACACACAGGGCAACCTGCCTGCAGCCCCGCGGGCAGGACAGGGCTGAGTAGACACAATTCCCAGGTGAAGAGCCCTGGTCTGCAGGTGACTGACTGCTGAGTGACATCCGGGGTGGGCTCCCCCGGTGAACACACCCGCGGCCCGTCACCAGGCCCGCTGCTCAAGCCCGGGGCCCACCTCGGACGCACGGGCCGTTTGTAACCTCAGAGTGGTGCCTGTCTCATGACCCAAAGAGGGAGCCTGGGGAGACCAGTGTGCAACAAGCAGTCCCAGAGGGCAGCAGAGCCAGACACTGGCGGGGACCCTCTGGGGTTGGTTAAGAACCCTCGGAACACTCACGTCTCCAAGATGGCTTCGGGCTCTGTGGGGAGGAGACTTCCGCAAGGTCCCTCGGGGTGAGGGTGACAGTTTCCCTGGGGATTCTGCAAGCAAGTGAGAGCAGTCAAGGGAAACGTAGGATGTTTCTAGGAGGCAGAAGACCTAGGTGTAAGTCCCATATTTTGAATCGGCAGGCGGAATCCCTGGTAACCTCTCAACCGGGACCACAAAGTGAGACTGTCTCCGTCCCTGGGACCTGTGAATGTGATTGTCTACGGCCAAAGGGACTATGCAAAGGAATGCGGTGAAGGTTTGTGATACATGGAGATGTTTTCTCTGTTGGGTGAATAATCCCTGGATGAAGACATAAGGCCTAAATGGAGAGAGGAGAGAAGGCATTGTGATCACAAGGCAAAGATGATAGTGATGAGGTCACAAACCGAGGAACGCTGGTAGCTTTGAAAGCTGGAAGGAACCAGCCCTACTGACACATTTTGGCTTGTTTTTTTTTTCTATTTTCTTTTTGTTTTATTTTTCTGGTGCTGGCAGTGGAACCCAGGGCTTCATATATGCTGGGGAAGGGTTCCACCAGTGAGGTTTGTCTCTAGGCCCAGTGCTGCCAATTTTAGCACTGTAAGGCTCACTTGGACTTTTGGTCTCTAAAATGTTGAGAATAAATTTGCACAGTTTTAATGCTGGCCAGAATGTACAGAAAAAGGAAACCTGGTGTACTGTTAGTGGAATGCAAATTAATATAGCCTTTGTGGAAAGTAGTACTAAGGTTCTTAAAAAAATTAAACACAGCCCTCCAGCCCTATCATATTGCCCAGTAATCTCTCACAGAGGTTGAGAACGTAGTGGTAGATTTCAGAGGCCAGAGACAGTAGTAGAGGGTGAGAGAGATGAGGACAACTTAATCAACTGATGGTACAGTGGATGGGGGAATAAATTCTGGTGTTCTGTTACATATCGAAAGGTGACTTTAAGTCATATGTTATAAAATAAAAGACTGAAGAAAGGATTTGAATTTTTTACCCATAAAGAAATAATAAATATTTGTGGAAATAGATATGTTTATTCTGATTTAAATACTACTTAACGTATAAATATTGAAATATATGATACTCCATAAATAGATACCATTTTTATATATCAGTTCAATATAAAAACATTTATGCTGTTTTAACTTGAAATGTTTTTGGTGACTTATTACAGTGACAACAGGAAGCTAATACAAGCTAGTAAGATGTATTCTTAGCTCCCATAACAAACATGACATAGGGCCAGAGGGTTAGCTCAGTGGTTCCGGCGCCTGTCTCGCAAGTGCAAGGTCCTGAGTTCAACCCCCGGTAACCACATACAATGCTGGGCGTGGAGACTCACGCCCACCAGTAATTGATGCCACATACCACAGTGCCAGGCGTGGTGGCTCACGCCTGTCATCCCAGCACTCGGGAGGCAGAGGCAAGAGGATTGCTGAGTTCGCGGCGGCTTGCCTGGGCACCATAGTGAGCTCAGGGCCAGCCTGAACTACAAAGCGAGACCCTGTCTCAAAAAAACCAAAATAAACAAACAAACAAAAAAACATGATATAAGGAGGCTCTTATTTGAATTCCTTCCTCACAGAGGACACAGAATAATCTTGATGTGGATTCATAGTACACCTCACATCATACAGTGTTCACACCTTAAGTGAAGAGAGGTAGACAAATGCCTAAGACTGGTTGAGTGGACCAGCTACTCAGGAGACTAAAGCACAAAGATCCTTAAGCTCAAGTGTTCTAGAAACACAAGAAGGCCACGTGTCATTAAAAAAAAAAACTGCAGAAAAATGTGCAGTAAGCATGAGCTCCACAAGTTACTGTGCTAGGTAGGACCTTAGCAATAAAGGGAGAAAAAACTAGCCATATCCATTGGAAATAAGAATAGAATATGAAAAACAATGTTTATCTCCATTTCTGCTGTTAGCTTTTCATCTATGATTAACCCATATTTTACTACTATGTATGAACCTCACTGTGCATTTTTATTACTTTTCTTTTAAACACTTATCTTTTAAATTCATTGACACAATAAGTAGATCTTTCTTTTTTTTTCCAGCGGAGATCAAACTCAGGCCCTTGTGCATCCAGAGTTGGTGCAGTACCACTTGAGCTAAATCACCAGCCACAGCAGATCATTTTTATACTTACCCAGATAGTTGCAATTTTCAGGGCGGTTTGTTGCTGTAGATCTGTGTAAATCTACATTTCTGTCTCATGTCATTTTCTGTCTGTGTGGTGACTTCCTTTAACATTTCTTATAATCCACATCTGTTCGTATTTTATTCTAAAAAATACTTCATCTTTGTTTGACATGTATTTTCACTGGGTGCAGAATTCAGAGTTCTCAGTATTTTAACTACATTGTTCCTCTCTTCTCTAGCTTTCATTATTTTTTACAAGAAATATGCTCTCATCTTAACTTTTATTCCCATATAGATATTTTCCCCCTCTGGTTACTTTTAAGATTTTCTCTTTCATATGGTTTATATCTAGAACCCTCCCCCCAACAAAGGCTGATGCACTCATAGCTGGGGCTTCTGGAAGGTGATTGGATCGTGGCGGCCATGATATTCGTGTTGGTTTAGTTCATGTGATCTTGGAGGTGCAATCTGGTCAAAGGCAGGTCCTTGGAGTCATGGCCTGAAAGGTCTATCTCCCTCTCCTGCTCCACCCGTGACTCTGTTTCCCGGACACCGCTCTGTGGGCAGCTCTCCTCCACCATGTTCCTATGCCTATGCCATGCCACACTGCCTTGGATCCAGCTATACTGAAACCTCTACAGACTATGGGCCCTTAAATTGGGGGTGTCAGGTATTGTGTCACAGCAAAGAATAAAATGACTAAGACAGTGTTACTGATATTAAGCAATTTAATTATTAGATGTTATATAATTGTCTTCATGTTGCTTTTTCTTGAGATTCTTTCAGCTTCTTATATCTGTAGGTTTATAATTTTCATGGGATCTGAATAATTTTCGGTCAGTATTTGTTCAAATATGTTTTATCTCACATATTTTCTCTCTTTCATGGGTCTCCAACCGCATTAATATTAGGGCACTTGAAGTTGTCTCATAATTCACCAGTGACTATTTGTTATTTTCAGGGTTTTTTCTTCTCCATTACATTCTGAGAAGTTTCTGTTGCTCTCTTCAAGTTCACTGTTTTTTGTTTTTTGAGTTTTTTTTTCCTGTCTTGTCTACTCTGCCACTAGTAGACCTGGCACTTTTTCAACTCAGAAATTGTAGTTTGAACATTTCAAAGGTTATTTGGGGTTTTTTTATGTATCATCTATGTCTTATTTTCATGCTTAATTTTTATTTTTCAAACACACAAATTCAGCTTTAATACTTACCTCATTATCCTCATCTTCTATCATCTGTCTCATTTGTATGTCACTGAGACATGATTTTTCTTCCAGTTATTCATCCTATTACACTGTCTCTTTGAATGTCTGCTAATTTTGGTCAGAGGAGAAATGCTCTGAATTTCAACTTGCTGAGCGCTGGGTACTTTTATCTCCATAAACAAATATTCTTGGGCTTTGTTATGAAACACAGTTAAGTACTTGAAAGCAGAACGATCCTTTTGAATCTTGCCTTAGATTTTGTTACATGACCCCAGAACCTGCTTTGATCTATGGTCAATATTTCTTTACCTCTAAGATACAACCCTTCTGAGTACTCTAACCCAGTAGCCTAACCAGGAGGTTAGTACTTTACCTAACCAGGAGGTTTGTACTTTACCTGACAGGTATGGGAACTATCTCCAGGTCTCTGTGAGTTGAGGACATTTCTGTGTGCACATTTCTATTTCTCAGTCTTCCACACTGCAAGGTCCAGCTATCTTGATATTCCTAGATTCTGCGTTCCAGACCCTCAATGCAAACATAAATCAGGCTCTATGCAGAGTGAGTGACCATTTGTCTTCAGGCATCAATGTAGAGACAATGATAAGGTCTTTTTTCTTTGTGTTTTACATCTTTCAGAAACCACTAGCCTTCGTTGTTGAAAATTGTTGCTTTATGTATTTTATCTGGTTTGTTTTTTGGTTGTTTAAAATTCATTACTGTTGTTTTATCTTGTCAAGTAGCAAAAGCCTTACACTAGTTTTTTTTTTTTTTTTTTTTTTTTTGAGACAGAGTCTCTTTGTAGTTCAGGCTGGTCCTGAACTCACTATGTAGCCCAGGCAAACCTCAAACTCAGCAATCCTCCTGCCTCTGCCTCCAAGTGCTGGGATCACAGGCATAAGCCACCATGCCTGGCACTGTAGTGTATGGTACTGACTGCTGGTGGGTGTGAGTCACCATGCCCGGCATTGTTGTATGTGGTTACTGGGGATCAAACCAGGGACCTTGCGCTTGTGAGGCAGGCACCGGAACCACTGACCTAAATCTCTGGCCCTTATGCTACAATTCCATTACAAATTTCCCAGCATTTTAAATGTATTCAGATTAAAACCAGGATTGTGAGACTGTGGGACACTTCGGTAACTGGTTTGTTTCACTTAGTGTAATGTTTTCATCTGTGCATGACATGTGTTTAGAATCCACTCCTTTTTGTGGGTGAGTAGTATTTCGTTGTACTATAGACCCCATTTTGTTTATCCATTCACCCACTGATAGATATTTGGGTTGCTATTCTCAGTTCTTAGCTGTTCTGCATAATGCTGAATATGAATACCTAAATGTCACTTCAATCCTCTGAATCCCATGGTGATTTTATCTTTAATTTTCTGAGGACCCTTCATACTGTCTTCCACTGTGGCCTCACATTTTACAACTCTATCAAAAGCACACAAGGCTCTTAATTTCTCCACATCCTCACTAACATGTTATTTTCTTGATTTCTGGGTCATAGCTACTCTAATAAGTATAAGGTTATAGTAGTTTTGATTTACATTCCCCTGATAATTGGTGATGTTGAGCATATTTTCACGTTTATTGCCCATTTATATTAGTTCTTTTGAGGAATATCTATTTGAGTCATTTATTCAGAAGAACATTGCTGTGTTTTGTTTTTGTTAGTTTCATTTTAAAAGTTATTTTTATATTCTGGATTATGAGTCCTTATCCAGTACATGAATTGCAAATGTTTTCTTCCACTTATAAGTTGCTTTTTCAAACTGTTGATTATTTTCTTTGGTGTACAGATGACTTCACTTTTTTGTTTTGGTTTGGTTTTTTTGAGACAGGGTCTGGCTTTGTAGTTCAGACTGGCCCTGAGCTCACTATGTAGCCCAGGCAAGCTTCGAACTCAGCAATCCTCCTGTCTCTGCCTCCCGAGTGCTGGGATGACAGGCGTGAGCCACCACGCCTGGCACTGTGGTATGCGGTATTGATGGCTGGTGGGCGTGAGTTACCTCGCCCAGCAATGTATGTGATTACTGGGGATCAAACTCAGGACCTTGCGCTTGTGAGGCAGGCGCCGGAACCACTGAGCTAAATCTCGGTCCAGATGACTTCACTTTTAATATAACCTTATTTATCTATTTATACTTTGGTTATCTGTATTTTGGGTGCCATTTCCAAGAAACTATTGTTATATTCAATTTCAAGAAACTTCTCCCCTATGTTTTCTTCTAAGTGTTTTTTTTTGTTTGCATTTAGGCCTTTGATCTATCTGAGTTGATTGGCATATATATATATAATTATATTATATATTATATATGCAATTATATTATATATTATACATATTATAATATAATTATATATATTATTGTATATAATTTTATATATAATATATATAGTAAAGGTGCAGCTTTAGTCTTTTGCATATGGTTGCATGTTGAGATATCTCACCTCTTCAAAATAAGAAGTGACAAGGAGCACAGTAACAAACCTGTCTCAAGTCACTCATATAAAGACCCTGGGCATGAATTCATTCATCTGTTCATGGTTCAATGTTCACACATAGAACCACAATTTGCATAAGATTTAAAGACTTTGTGGAGAGATATGATAGAATAATCAATCTTTATTCTAGTCAAGCTGTAACTAAAGGGTTAGCATTACGGATACTGAATGCAAATGACCAATGATAAGATTCATAGTACCTGTGATTTTGTCACCAAAAGAAATCCCTGATGCTTCATATCACATTTAACTGTGGCAACAACTCTTTCCAAATATCCTTTATACTTGTCATTATTTCCAAATTATAGTAATTATTAAATCTGCCAGTGTATTCCATTATTAATGTGAAAGCACATATGTTTTGTCACAGTTGTGATTTTTAAAAAGTATTGTAATACCTGTATTCCAATAAGAAATTATTTTCCTCACACTCTCACCTCTTTTATTTCATGTATTCAAAAACAGTGTTGTAGGGCTGCACAGGTTTCCTCAGACAATCAAGAAGGAAGTTCAATGCCAGCACTTGGTGCTAGGGTCACTTGGTCACTTGCCTTGGAAAGATGTCATCCTTTGAGGGCAGCAGAGGACACAGATGAGAAGATACAACACTATCTGGTGGTTTCTGGCCTGGAGTGCTAGGCACTGTAGAAACCCAGCAAGCAACATACCTCCAAGTTCACCAGCCATCTTAGAGGCTTCTGTGTGAAAGGGAGACTACCTGCTTCTCAGCCTTGAGGCCTAGCTCTGCCCTTGGTGACCTATTTGCCCCTCTGTGCAAGGTAATAACATTCAGAGAAACCAATCCTCCACACCATGCCAGTGGATCAGCTCCCTTCCCCCTCTTCTGCTGACACTGGGTATATTCAAGTGTGGGAGTAGAGATGCTCCGTATGATCTTGGTAACTATGGAAATCCCAGGGTCTCCCTAGCAACAGCTCTGGATGGGTCTTGTTGCTAGGGAACGCTGGGATTTCCCAGGCTGCCAGATGAGCAAGAGTGCTGTAGCTCCAGGGCCTGGGCTCAGGCCCAGCTGTGAGTGAGTCCCAGGGAATGGCACCGAAGGCCACAGCCAAGTGTACACTAGGTGAGGGGATCTGCAGAGGGAGCTGAGGAGGGAGTGCTATAGTTAAGCAAACTAATTAGAATAAGTCAAATGAGGCCAACAGATGCCCAAAAGTAGAAGACACCAGACTTTCAAAGCCCCCCAGTTTTCAAGTCCAGGACTTGAATGTTTCTTAAGGACTTGGCCCAGGATTCTTGCATTGTATACATCTGCTCAGTTCGCAGGCCCTTCACAACATCAGACCCTGTGTAGTTTAATGTTCTTCTTTTACTAACTTAAAATGCTAATACTTTTTGAACAAAAGGACTTGCATTTTTATTTCACACTGGGCCTCACAAATTATGCAGCCAGTCCTAATTAGAACCATTACCTCATAAAGGAGAAAACTCTATAGGGAACAGGTATAATGAACCTGCATGTCATAAATGACAACTTTGGGGCCACTGCCTTTGCCCTTAACTATTTTCAGGCATCACAGCCAAATAAGTTTGATCCAAACAAACCATCCGAGGGAAAGGCCCTCCTTTGGTCTCCAAGTCAGAAAGGCTCCTGGTCTCCTTACTTGTTCTAGTGTTGAACTTGCAATTGAAGCAAACAAGACTTCAGAGAGTTTCCAGGCTCACAGGAAAAACAGACAGCATAAAGAAAATACAATCAGAATAAGAACTGAGGAGGAGGCAGTGGTGGCCAGTTCACAGCAGGTGGCAGTAGCATGGGATTTGAACTCAGCTTGACACTATCTCCCAGCCATCCATATCTTTGCAGCCTTATCCGGGTCCGATGACCTTGGCTCCTGTAAACAGTGAAGGCTTCCTGTCTTTGTTCCCTTGTCTCTAATTCTAAGGCAACAGGAAAAGGCCCATGCAGCACTCTGCAAACCCCGAGGGAAGTCCTGCGTGTCAGACCCCAGGATGATGCCCGCAGGGACTGAGGTGTGCTTCACCTGCAGTTAGAGACAGGACCTCTGAAGAGGGGACCAGGGTCAGTCCATGTGTTTAGGTGAGCTTTAACACACTGTGACTGGTGTCCTCATGAGAAATGGGGATGAGGACACAGACGCACACAGAGATGTGATCCTGTGAGGACATAAGGTGGATGCAGCTGCCTGGAGGCCATGAGAAGAGAACTCAAAGGAACCAACCCTGTCTACATCTTGATTTGTAACTTCTGGCACCCGGAACTATGAGACATACATTTCTCTGCCTTAAGCCACCTGGTCTGTGGTGGTTTATTATGACAGCACAAGAAGGCTGACATGATACCGTTCCTCTCCCAGTCCTGAGCAGTAAGGGTCAGAGTTACTCCACAGCGGAACCCAACATTCTGCGAGGTGAAATCCCTTACACAGAAATAGGTCAGCTATCTGATAGCCAAACAGGGTTTGAACTCAGCTCGACACAATCCCGCAGCAGCATGAACAACTTGGCCAGCTTCAGCGGGCTTGTGCCACAGCTCTCCTGATGAAGGATATCGGTGGCACAGGGCACGGGGACATCTCGGCACAGATTTCTGGCCCTCAGGTTTGCACCCCCAGCCCAAAGCTTTGAGCACCAGGAGATCCCAGATGCTGTTCCCTTCTGGTGGAGACCATTCACCTCTCTTTTTGATTCTATCTTTTTCTCCCCCAAAGAGGCCAGGTAGCTTCCTAAGCAAAGAGCTATACACCCAGAGAAATCTATCCCCCCTCTCCTGGGAGATGAGAGCAACTACAGAAGTTGTTTTAAAAATAAGTTACCTGTGCTCGCTTCAGCAGCACATATACTAAAAATAAGTTACCAACCGGCTTGGTGGCTCACGCCTGTCATCCCAGCACTCGGGAGGCAGAGACAGGAGGATGGCTGAGTTCAAGGCCTGCCTGGGCTACATAGTGAGCTCAGGGCCAGCCTGAACTACAAAGCGAGACCCTGCCTCAAAAAAAAAAAAAAGTTACCAGTACCTTAGTGAACTGTAATTTATATACAACAAATCATATATATTTTAATGTCTAGCTTGATGAGATATTTAACAAATGTACGCTCCCATGTAAGCACCATCTGGGTCAAGTTGGTGGCTGTGATTTTAATAGAAACCCCACATCTCTGCTGCAAGACTTCATGAGGAGTGTGTTGGCCACAACCACACCCCGTACGGGGCCCCCAAGACACGGAGCTGAAGTACAGGATCAGTACAGGAGGAGTGCAGTGGCAGCCTGGGGGAGACTGCTAGAGCAGTGGACAGAGGGGCTGCACCTTGTAGGATAAGGAATCTGCCGAGAGTGGAGGACAGATGTAGGCATGAGGATGTGCAAGCACTTAGGGGTATCAAAAGGCTCAGGAGAAGGAGTTCAGTGTCAGTACAACAAAGGCGGTCTGCAGGGTGCCATTGGAAGTCAGGAGCAAGATATAATTCTAGAGAAATGAAACTAAGCTTGTCCCTGACTTAGAACCTGTGTCTGAAGCCAGAACAGTCACTGCCCGTCTGATGTTCACGTCAGGTTTTACTGCTGGTGGTCAAAGGCTGCCACACGATGTGCAGAAGAGCAAGGACTGTTCAGAGCAGCTTCTAGAGTAAATGTGCATCTCTGCCTGAAAACTAGCATTACACAGCCAGCTACCCAAGCAGAAGGAACTGCCCAGTAGACCACAGCACTAATGGATTGATCGAGGGATCTGAAATCAGCTTAGCCCTGAAATTTCAAGTTACAAAATCGAAATACAGTGATACCTCAGTTAAAGACCTTGATTCTTTTCCTGTGATTTTGGTGGAAAACTGAATTGGTTGCCAATCACGTCAAATTTCCCCGTAAGGTCAACAGTAAACCTCAGCAGTGATTTGAAATTTACATATTTCACCTCCATGTCCCCATATGTCATTTTCTTTCTCCTTAAACACTTATTTTATCCTGTCTTCTAGAATGTATCTTTTTTCTTTTTTCTTTTTTTTGAGACAGGGTCTCGCTTTGTAGTTCAGGCTGGCCCTGAGCTCACTATGCAGCACAGGCAAGCTGCCGTGAACTCAGCAATCCTCCTGCCTCTGCCTCCCGAGTGCTGGGATGACAGGCATGAGCCACCACGCCCGGCACTGTGGTATGTGGTATTGATGGCTGGTGGGCGTGAGTCACCACGCCCAGCAGTCTATGTGGTTACCGGGATTGAACTCAGGGCCTTGCACGTGCGAGGCAGGTGCTGGAACCACTGAGCTAAATCTCCGGCCCTAGAAGTTACAGTGCCAGATCCAGTGAGCGAGGTGGACCAGGACACACTGTAATGTTTTATTCAACAAGTAGCTGTTCACATTTTGACTCAGTTCAGGACATGGAAGCGGCCACAACGACACCCTCATGAAACAGGACTTCCAGAACTGCAAGGGGGATATATTGAGGGAAATTAATGTCAGTATGTCTTTTACTGTAATAATTTTTTTTTTTTTTTTTTTTTTTTTGCTTTTTGAAACAGGGTCTCGCATTGTAGTTCAGGCTGGCCCTGGGCTCACTATGGTGCCCAGGCAAGCTGCCACGAACTCAGCAATCCTCCTGTCCCTGCCTCCAGAGTGCTGGGATTACAGGCATGAGCCACCACGTCCGGCATTTACTGTAATAATTTTTAATTTAAACATTCGTCATATATACTGATCACATCTTATACACGTGGAGCCATTGCAAGACTAGCTCTTCCGTTGCAATACTTCACTGACTTGTTCCTGGTCCTGCACCACAGTTATTTGCTGTGGTTTCTTCCCTATAATATTCAAGCATTCCCAAGTCTCTCCCATTAAAAAAGCTTTTCTTCTCACATGCTACCTCGCATGGCTGCTGGCTACTGCCCTATCATTTCCAACCTCTTCACAGCCAAGTTTCTTAGAAAGGCTCTACAGTGATCCTCTGTGTCACCACCCTCAACTCAGCCCCCACCATGCTGCAGAACCAAGGGCTTCTGTGTTGTTAAATCTCAAGGGCCAATTGCATCTCTCACTAAGTAACAGAAGTGACCTCTCCCACTGTTTCAACACATTGTCCCCGTGCTTCTGTGTCTTTCCATTTTCTTTGATTTCCTGCAGCAGCTATTTTATTTTCCATCTCCCTTCTTTGCCTTTCCTCCTGTTCCCATTCCACAAACAGCAAAGCCCTGGAGACCTCAGTCCTGGCTCCCACACGAGTGCTCCCTCACGCCTGGCTCTCTTGTGATTAGGCTTCCCTTGCATGGCCATGTAACTGCATTCTGACCAGTGGGTGTGAGGAGAGGCAATAGGAGACACTTGCAGGCCTGGCCACCCAAACCTCCAAATGGTCATCCATCTTCTCCTTCATCATTCATCCGCCAGGCGCACAAAACCTTCTGGAGATCTCTGAGTGTCTGGGTGCCCAGAGACAGCAGGCAAGAGAGTCTGGACTCCCTAGGAGCGAGCACGGGGCACTGCCCACCTCCAGCCCAGCCCACTTCCTACCTGAACTATCACTAAGAAATCATTGTTTGTTGAGTCAGTTCACTGAGATGCAGAAACTGAGGAGGGAAGTAGCCTAGCCTGACAGACTCACTCTCCCTATGCTGATGACAAGCCAATGTTTGAATTCCAAACTCACTGACAATGGCGCCCCAAATGACAAGGTAGAGAATAATTTATTTCAGTAGATTACCTAGAGGTCACAGACATGAATTAATTCACTACCCAGTTGTTCATCCCACAAGTGTTTAGCAAGTACCCAAGTGCACCAGGCACTGTTCTAGGCACTGAGTTTGCAGCAACCGCAAGGTCACCCGCTTACCACGCTCACAGTCTGCCCGTGTCTCCTGGTGACCGCGCAGTTGCTGTGGCCCAAGAAACCAGGCCACCCTCCGCACTCCAGCTGGGTCTCAGAACACCACCTCTCTTTCTCTTAGAAACTTTCCCAGGATTTTTACCATGGGGAAAAATAATCCAACATAATCTTTACCACTGTAACCCTTGTAGGTACACAGCTCGAAGGCACTCAGTGTATCCACAGCGCTGCGTCACCATCACCACTTTCTATACACAACACGTCTTCAAATCTCCAACCAAGCTCTGCAGCCGTGAAGTGGTCAGCCGCCTCACCTTCCCCGCGGCCCTGGCTACGTCTCATCTGCCTCCCGTGTCCAGGCAGTTCCCTGTTCTGCATACCTCATGTGAGCAGAGTCACACAGCGTTTGCTTCCATGTTGGCCTTTGTTCACTAAGCATGTTTTCACAGTCCATCCATGCTGTGGCCTCCCTCTCCATGGCTGAATACGTATTCTGCTGTATGGTGACTACATTTTGTTTCTTCGTCTGCCTTCGGGCTACTGTGAGCAATGCTGATCTCCTTCAGACCCTGCTTTCGGTTTTTCTCATACAGACGTGGAACTGGAATTGCTAGACCCTGTGCTAGAACTTGCTGAAGAAGCACCACATTGCTTTTCAGTGTTCGCACCAGCAATGAATCAGAATTCTAATTTCTCCCCATCCCTTTTTTAGAAATCGTAGCCATCTTACCACATGGAAAGTAGTATCTAGAAATGTCTTTTAAAACATAAAGGCCATAATGAATACAATCTTGTTCTAAGACATGCAGTCCCAGAACGGAACAAAAGGAGAAAATCCTTTTCACTACAGCCACCTCCGAGCTCTGTCTCCTGCGCAGAGAAGGCCACTGCAGAGCCTTCGGGGTGCATCTTTCTGGACTTTGCTCTCCGCATTTCTAGTCTGACCTGTGGGTGTGCGTGCAAGATTACACTCAGGCGTAGGGTCCACTCTGTCAGGGACACCGGTTTCCCTCCTCTTCCCACCCCTTCCACTGTTCCTTCTGTTAGAGGAATTTTGCTTGTGACATCTCCTGCCTGGCTCGTCCTTGCACTGTGATGTGTTTCCTTGTGGAGGAAACACAATCCTTGGGCGCGTGGCACTAGCAGCAGAACTCTGGTGCGGGCCTTGTGCACATGGTCTCGAGTACATTGCGTCACCTTTTCCCATCACACATACCAACACCTTTTCGTTGTCCTTCTTCTCTGAAATTGCCTTCTTTTTTTCTCTGGGAGTGGAAAAGGAAGATTTTCCTCCGCTTTGAAAACAAGCGTCCAGAGGTATCAAAAGGGGAAATGGGCAGCATTTGACGAAACATCGCCCTCTGCTGGCTGAGGCTGTATTGGTCAAGCTGCTCCAGACTCGCAACCAGAGCGATGGATGAGAGATGGTGAAGCTTCTAGGGTCCAGCAGCAACCTAAACCCACTTACTTACTGCGAAGAGTCGGCGCTGCAGTCAAACCTGAGCGCCCGGCTGCGGGGGGCCCCTCGGCTCGCACGTGGACAAAGACGGCCCTGCACCCCCGCTGCACCACGCGTGCCACAGCCTCGCCGCCACCAGGACAGATAAAAGGACAACAGGAGTCCCCAGCTCACACATGAACCCCCTTCCGGGAGAAGGTTCTAAAGTAGGATTCCTTCATCAGTCCGACAAAGCACGTCCCACACACCTTTGACACAAATACACAATATGAAGCATAAAAAACCCAAATGCACACAAATACATTATGCCCTTGATTGGACTGCCCTGCCGTGCACTGTCACACACTGCGCAGCTGTGACAGTGGCCACCAGATACAGGATTTGTGCACACCTTCGAACGTTTTTTTTTTTTTTTTTTTTTTTTTTTTTTTTTTTTTTTTTTTTTTTTTTTTTTTTTTTTTTTTTTTTTTTTTTTTTTGAGGCAGGATCTCGCTTTGTAGTTCAGGCTGGCCCTGAGCTCACTATGTAGCCCAGGCAAGCCTCGAACTCAGCAATCCTCCTGCCTCTGCCTCCCGAGTGCTGGGACGACAGGCATGAGCCACCACGCCCGGCTTCTTCGAATGTTTTTAATGCGAAGTTCATTCGTACCTGTGAAAGTTTGCAACTCGAACGTTTGTAACTCGAACGTTCATATGTTGGGGACTTAAACACACATTTACACCATTTAAACATAAATGTGTATGCTTTGCACTATACAAAGACAGATAGGAAGACAGTGAGTGATAATGAATTGGCCCACAGCATTATGAAATCTGGCAAGCCTTGTGCAGACTGGGTCAGCAGATTTAAGCCCCTGGAAGAGCTGATACCACAGTGCAAGTCCAAAAACAAGACAAGACTGCCGGGCGTGGTGGCTCACACCTGTAATCGCAGCACTCGGGAGGCAGAGACAGGAGGATTGCTGAGTTCAAGGCTTGCCTAGGCTACGTAGTGAGCTCAGAGCCAGCCTGAACTGCAAAGCGAGACCCTGTCTCAAAAAAAAAAAAAAA
>PVIC010006233.1:0-55537 GCA_004025085.1 Thryonomys swinderianus | reverse complement strand
TTGCAGTGAAGAGTATTTTTCGACTTCATATTCAGAGTGAAGAAGGTGCCAGAATTGTAATGAGTTGAGGAGAAGCCCCATATGGGAAGGGAAAAATCAGTCACACCACACACACACACACACACATGCTCACTCACGAAAGTTTCAAATATCATTGTAAAAACAAATCTCATGGTCATAAAATCAAGAATATAGGGTGCTTCCTTTCCTGAGAAGGCTCTGTCCATCCCACTCTCTTGTCATTCTCTGTAAAAATAGCTGTGTACACTAGTGGTGCATTTATTCTCTCGATCTCCATGGTGAGCAGCGTGTATAAACACACTTTTATTTGCTCATCACAAGTAAAGAAAACTCACTTAATATTCTTCCTTTGGGTGTGTGGGAACAAGAGGGAAAGAAAGGAGCAGAGAAAGGAACGTTTTCAAAGTCACACAGTAAGCAGGAAATGTGTTCAAATTCAGATCTTGCTCTGAATCCAGAGCTCTGGAGCTACTCTGTCTCTTTACTGGGTTGAAAAAAATCCTTAACACTACAAAAGATTTTGTTGAACTAAACCATTATTGGGACTCTGGGATTCAGCCACTACAGTTGCAAATAGCCACTGTTTTTTTTTCCTGCTGTGCCCTGTGGCATTGTCCTTCAAGTGGGTATCCTCTTCCTCTTTCCTTCTCTGACTTGCACTTTTGTGCTTTAAGCTTGTACTGCTGGGAATAGAGCAAACTTCGAAATCAGATGTGTGTCACATTTAGACACCAGGTCCTTCAGTTACTAGTCAAGTATTCTTGGGCAATTTGTTGAATGCTTGTGAGTTTTCATTTATTCCCCCATTGGAAAAATGAAGCCGAGATCATATGAAGATTAAGAGAATGAGTGAAATACATTTAAGAAAGTTTTCTTAGCAAGGTGTGGTGGTACATGTCTTTTAATTCCAGCACCTTGGGTGGTTGAGGGAGGACAGTAACTTCTAGTCTGGGCCATTTAGCAACTTAATAGGACCCTGTCTCTAAATAAAAAAGCAAGAGATGGAGTTTGGTGGTAAGGCCCAGTAAGAGTGATTAAGTCCCCCTGATAGAGAGACAGAGAGAGAGAGAGGGAGGGCAGACAGAGTCACAGAAAGAGATAGACAGAGAGTTAGAAAGAGAAAGAGAGAGAGAGAGAGAGACAGAGAGAGAGGTTCTTGTCTGCTTCTTTGCCTCTTCTTCTCAAGCTCACCTTCTCTTCTTCCAACATCGTCCAAGAAAAGTTCATTATGCTGATCCATACTATTGGCTTCCAAACGTAATATGCTACTTCTTTCAGGGGCAACTGGCATTTCAATGGACAAGAATGCTTTAGAGCAAAAAGAATGAATTTCTAATTACAGAATTCCATTTTTGGAGGTAGGAGTTTTATACCTTTGAAGTCTTTCCAAACCATATAGGTCCCTCATATGTGGTGGATCACACAGTTGTAAAACATCAGAAAACTGTCAAACTTTCTGTTATTGTTACCATGGTATAGCAACAACCATGGTGTATATAGTAATAACTGTGGTCAATAATATGGGAAAAAGTACAAATGTTTGGTGAATTCCCAACTATAATTCCTTCAGCAGAATATGATCTCTGTTCTTTATTCAACTGCTCACTTGTTTTTTGTTTCTTTCTTTGTTTTCATTGCCATGCACAGAGTCAGAGATTTTTGCTGTTGGTCATACAGAAGATCTTCAAAGTATAAGCTATTGAGAGAGAAATGGAGGAAGCAAAAATGTTTGTAAATTGTTGTAGTATTACTCTAATTGCTTTTTTTCAGGGTTTGTTTGTTGTTTGAGGATCTTGCTTTTGTATTTCAGATTGGCCCTGAACTCACTATGTAGCCCAGGCAAGCCTTGAACTAAGCAATCCTCCTGCCTCTGCCTCCCAAGTGCTGAGATTACAGGTATGAGCCACCATGCCAGGCATTATGATATATGGTCCCGGGGATTAAAGTCCAGACTTTGTGCTTGCCAGGCATACGCAAGAACCTCTGAGCTAAATCCTGGGCCTAATTGTTTTTTTTTTTAATCTGTAGAGATCCCTAGAAGTAGGCCCAAGCAGTTCTTTGAGTGTTGTGACTTCCAAAAGCATTTTCTTCCCCATTCCCGTGCTTTGTCATTGCTCTTCATTTACGTGTATTTCCATCAAGCACATGGCTCACACTGAATCAAACTTTCAGCTGTCGATTGATATTCTCCCATTCAAGACAAGAACCAAGATCTAGGGAAATTTCCATTCTGACCTCAGAATGTGATTATCCTCTTCCAGAAGATTTGTCTCTTGTGATGCTCTTGGGCTAAGCAAGCTCCCAGTGGAGGACTATAAAAAGGAGTAACATAGTAATAGGTAGACATTAGCCATTGGTCAGGGGTTTAGCCTGGGCCGGGATAGAGTATTTGGAAGACCAAGCAGTAGAAAGTCTTTGTATCAACTTCCAAAACCAGCTCACTGCTCAACATAATTTATTCATTCATTAACATTTTTTGGAGAACTACTATTTACCAGTGTGAGGTCAAATCACAGTTCCACTGAGGCTTGTTCTTACCAAATGGCTCCGAGCAGGCAGCAGAAATGGAAGTGCACATCAATGTCCAGAAAGCATCTGCAGCTGCTCCAAGGACAAAAACTGTTGAGGGCCAGGGATTTAACTCAAGTGGCACCACACCTACTTTGGAAACACAGGGGTCCGAGTTCAATCCCCAGCACCGTGAAAACAAAAAACTAAAAACAAAACAAAACAAAAAACTGTTGAGGGTTCCAGATTGGGTACCAAGGGATTCTGCTGAGCCAGTTTTATGAATCTTTATCCCACTTGAGAACCAAAGTGCTTTCATAGAATTTGCTGTAGATAAAACAAAGAAAGGGATGCCAAACATTAGTTTTTCCAGATTGTGGTTACTTTTATTCCTTCATCTTATTTTGTTTGAAAAATTGATATATACATATCTCCTGTACATATCCTATTCATACCTATAAAGTTAATTGACTAATTTCTTTGATCATTAATTTCTACCTCTAAAAAAATGAGGCAAATTAAATCATTTAAAGAAACAAGCAGATTGCTAGGAGGAATATAAGGCCATGATTGTAAGAAGGTCCTTTCATTTTCTTTTTTGCAGAGAACACCTGATATTTTAAGAGCAAATTTTTACTTTTGCATAATTTTAGATCAACAGAAAAACTACAAAAATTGTGTAAAGGTTTTCTATGTACCTTTTCCCCTATTCCTCCTAATTTTGCTATCTTACATAATCCAGCTTAACATCTTGCTTACAGATAAGGCCATATTGCAAAGTCAAAGGTAATTATGAGTGAAGGATATACATAATTCTCTTATTATGCTGTTTTTGACATGAAAACATTAAACAGTATCTGATATAGCCAGTGACTACTACAGAAGCAAATCTGTCCCTTTAATCTACTGCACTGGCAGTAATATAAGAAATGAGAATACCAAACCTACCAATACATACTGCAGGGAACTGTTGAAGGAAGAATAGTGATTTAAAAGGTGTCAACACCCAGATCAACCAACACTACGGTGCTGGAACTACACTGAGATCTTCCACTGAGATATTCTTGTCTCTAAACCACTTTGTACTGGGCATTTGTAAATCATTGCTTCCATTAATTGAAAATCACAACCTCTTAATTTGGTAAGATTTATTTAATGTCATTTAGTCTCACAGATATGATTCTATTTATTACCCTAATGACAAGCTACTTCATTAGCTTTCTTTCCTGGTCCTTAAGTCAGAGAGTCCCCGTTCTTCCTGTTCCCTAACTAAGCTTGTCTAATGCTGCATGTTGATATGTGATAAAATACAGTAAAGTCCTGGTTGGAATAATGCTATTACTATATTGAAAATGCAATTTTTCAATATGAGAATGGTAGTCTTTTCTTTGTAGTTCTTTTGAGCCAAGTTTTTGCTCCCTATTTATCCTTCTGTGCAGTTGTGAGCATCTCTGATGATGCCAGACCCTTTCTGTAGACTAGGTGGGCTACTTACTGGGCACCATAATCTTCTCAACTCTGCTGGTGGGGAAACCGTCTGGGCCTTTGACCAGAGGAGTTGAAAGGAGATCTGGTCGTGCGGACAGGGCTTTGATGTCAATGCTCAGACTAGAACAGAAGGCTCAGAAATGGGAAGCATGACTGATGATATTTAAAGTCAGTTCTATTTCAGGTTCATAACAAAGTACAACAGCTTGAGCCATTGTGGCTGTGATCTAGAGGTCTGGGAATAAAAAATGGTCGGGGCCAAAGTGGAGGAGATGGTTACAAATGGTTTTGCAGTATAAACACAGCTGGAGACATTTTATTTAAATGAACTGAAAGGGCAGGTTTTAAAAGCAAAGCCCATCTTGAAATTCATAAAAGTGCACCCACTGCAAAAGCCTTGGCCTGCTAGGACAGTAAAACATTCAGGACAGCTGGGGTCAAAGAGTCTTTCACAAATATATTAAGGAAGAAAGGCATACTAGAGAGAGACCAGTCTGCTAATAAATCAGAGAAGGGATGAAAATCATGATGACTCAGAAACGACTGACTTACAGAGTGATCAGAAAAATATATGTTAGCAACATAGCTAAGGGAAACCAGTCTGGGTGAATGGAAGCTATGGCTACATCGCACAGATAAAGTAGCTATTGTTGGAAAGCATTGTTACAGAACATTTGAAAGAGCTGGGGCATAAATCAGGAGTCAGGGTGGAACTGTTTCTTGGCTCAAGCCGAGGATGATCGGGTCCTTTGCCACACAAGTGGTACTAACTGCGATTATAAGTGAAACAGAGAAAATGTCTCTACCTCTCATGGACACTTGAGCTGTGGAAACCTAACAAAAATTAATCATGGAGAAGTAAAAGGAATTTGAGTACGGAAAACAAGTTTTGGATGAAATTGTGAAAGGGTGATATAATGCAAATAGGTTCATTTAATATGTTGGAGAATTTTAATGTTAATTAGACATTCAATGGGGAAAAATCCTGACAGGTGATTTTGGACCATGCACTCCTCCATGTCAGTCTCCTTTTTGCCTGACGTTAAACACATCAGACGTGTACTTATTAGTTGCAAATCATATACCAGGTTTATAAAGTTCTTCATGGAAACCCATATTCAGGACAGGGATACAAATAACCCTTTATGAGCAAATTACTTAAGAATATATTGAGTTGTAAGTAAAAGAAATCCTGACTCAAACTGAGCTCAAATTTAATATAATCCCTTATACAAATAAAATTTCTAGAAATAGGGTTAGCTATATGAGCATTTGGTGCTAAATCCCACATTGACCCAAGAACAACTATTTTCTATTTCTTTCTTTTTCTCTTTCCCCTTCTTTCCTTCCTTTTCTTTCTTTCTCTTTCTTTCTTTCTTTCTCTTTCTTTCTTTCATTCTTTCTCTCTCCTCCGTCTCTCTCTTTCTTTTCTTTTCTTTTCTTTTTTTCGTGGCACAGGGGAAAGAACTTGGGCTCCTGTGATTCCAAGGTAGGCCTAGTGTGGCCAAACTTTTCTCCAAATGCTTTCACTTCTCTTCTCTCTCTCTCTCTCTCCTGGCAGATATGAGTAGATATAATGGCCCTTTAAGATACCAGAGCAAGGCACAGATGCAGGTGGTGCAGATGATGCTGAAGATGCAGACCAATCATACGTTAAATGCTACTTCCACCCTTGGGCCTAATCACACCCCACCAACAGCACTGCTCCCACCCTCTCATCCAATCACATCCCAAGCTGCCCTATATAAACGCCTGTAACTTCCATAATACAGGGGAGAAGCTTCTCCACGGACACGGAGTCTGGGAGTTGTGATTCCACATCCCTGCGGGCTCACCCTCCTGAGGTCATTGGACGACAGAGATGGCATGGTAACCGGCCCAGGCTGATGACAGCCCAGTACCACTTGAGCTAAATTCTCAGCCCATTCCTTTCTATTCCTTACTTCCTGTGGGATGCATTCTAAGCCTGTCCATCAAGAGAGCTCTGAACAGCTCTCACATTGGGGTGCTTCCTCATTCACAACCACAGAAGGTAGAAGATAACTTTCTCAGGAGCTCCAGCACAGTCTTGAAACTCACTTTGATTCGATAAGACAGTTCATGTATCTAGTCTTGAAAGACCACCCTCGGCAGGGTACAAGGAAAGAATGGTAAGATGAACCTGCTGCTCATGCACTTCTTCGTTCTGTAGGCTGAGACCACATTACCCTCCCTAGAACCAAAAGGATCTGGATCTAATCCAAACCAAATATAGACAATCCAGTACTTGTCACAATTTGTTGCTTTATTTAGTCTCTAAGTAACTCAAGACCAGTGCTGAATTTGCACAGATTGTTTGCTGCTATCTCATACTTTTGTGTATTTTTCAGTGCTAATCATGTGTCCCAAAAAAATCAAAAGTGATACCACTAAGCATAAAAGGCTTATGTGAGCCGAGGAAAAGACTAATACTACATTAGCCCAGTAAAATATGAAAGTTTTGGGCCGGAGGGTTAGCTCAGTGGTTCCAGTGCCTGCCTCGCAAACGCAAGGTCCTGAGTTTGATCCCTGGTAACCACATATAATGCTGGGTGTGGAGACTCACGCCCACCAACAATCAACACCGCATACCACAATGCCAGGCGTGGTGGCTCACGCCTGTAATCCCAGCACTCAGGAGGCAGAGACAGGAGGATTGCTGAGTTTGCGGCGGCTTGCCTGGGCACCATAGTGAGCTCAGGGCCAGCCTGAACTGCAAAGCAAGACCCTGTCTAAAAAAAAAAAAAAAGAAAGAAAGTTCTGAAGAATTTTCAAGAATTACATCCAATGACATTATTTTGGATGGGAAAATAGGCTTTGGTACTCATTGATTTTGACACTCATAACTAGTTCTGGAAGGAATTAATGACTAGTACCAAGATATGACTATAGAAGCTTTTCAGATGGGACAACCATGATAACGTCAAAGCAACTGTAATATGTTTAAATACCTACTAGGAGGATAGAGGCTCAGGCAAGCTAAGAACTGTTAGACTTTTGATTCCAGCACCCTTAATGTCCACTGTCTGGTATTCCTTATATACACAGATTTGGGAAAGTCTGGTTTAGTTATCCAGATTAGTCTGCTCTGTTTACTGAGAATATAATATTCCAGATTATAAGGTTTTTAGCCAGTAGGATGGGACAGATATGTAAATAATATAAAGAATTTGAAGTCATGTTGTTTAGGAACCAGGGGAAGGAAACATAACTAGAACGTTTGCATTAGATTCTAGTCTCCTGTGAGTCAGCGGCACATGGTGATATAATAATAATTAGGCAGAAATGACATTTAGCGAAGCAGAGCTTGGCCCTGATCCATGCTACTCTGGGTAGCAAAAAGACTCCAGGCCCCAGCCCACCACACCTTTTATTCAGCACCTCTAGAGTAACAGAATGTAACAAAGACCCAGTGGGCAGGGCAGAGGCCCATAATAGTCTTGGAGATACTATGCAGATCCTGAAGGGCAGGACAGACACCTCCAGTAGTGCTAGAGACATTATGCAGGTGAAGATCCCGAGGGGCAGGGCAGACACCTGCCATGGGGCAGCTCCTCCTTGAAGCATCACAGCATGGGGGCCACAAGACTCAGTGTTGTTAGCAGAGGTGAAGGTGAGTTGAGTTCAGAGTCCATCTGCACCAGGAAGGCCTGATCAATTTTGACCTTCCAATTATTTCTCCCAAAACATGTTCCCAACATATCTCCCTTTCATTTTATTTTATGTAAGTGTGATTTTAGGTAAACGCAAGCACACGCAACAATGGCTTATCCCTACATCAGAACCCCTAATATGCTTGACTAAATGTCTATAAAGTTCTCATATGCAGGACTATCCCTAACTGTCCTTAGAAGAGAAAGGGTGCAGTAGTCAATTAACTGCTTGGAGCTGAGAAGGGTTGATGTAGAGAAGACCACAGACAAGGAATAGATTTAATAGGTCTTAAATGAAAACCTTGTTGTAAATTAGCAATGAAAACTCTTTTTTAAATTGTATCTGGTGGATATTATAAAACAAAATTTTCTAGTACTGTAGTTGTTATTACATGTATGATTACTTAGAATTTGTCAGACTATAGTCAATAATAAGTAAAAGAATTTTTTCATTCTTTTCTGCTGGATGTTTAAGACCAAGTGGTAGTGAGACCTATATTAATAAAGTTAATCTCTTAACTATCTAATGAGGTCAAACAAATCTCCTCAGGCTGTATCTTGGAACCCCGCAGACTCTCTCGGCTCTTCTGTTAGTGTCAGCCATTAGGATACGTCACGGCCTTGCTTGACTACATTGTTTTTTGCAAAAACATAGGAGATTTTTTTCCCCCTCACAAGGAGACATTCCTTTGGCATACTTTTGTAGAATCATAAGATCCCCTGAAGAAGGTTCCCTCATGTCCTGGATCTTCAGTAGTTGTAGTTGACCTGGGAGGGCCAGGGCCAAAATGTTGGCTGCCTTTTTAGCCCTGTTACCTTTTCAGTTCTGGTTTCTGGAATTGTAGTTGTTAAACACCCAGGAGAGAAGATCAGTAACATAGCATCTGCAATTGGAGCATTTGGAGTATTGAACTCAACTATTAAATCTACTTCCATATAGAGCATTCAGGAATAAAAACATAGCTAGGAGGCTATTACACTTGCTAATCGTGGTTGTTTTAGTGGTTGAGTCAATGTCTAATGTTAATAGAAAAGAGCCTTAACTGAAGAACTATACATAATATTTCAGCATGACAATTGTGACATTATCCTTGTGATGTACTTAAATGTGTCTCCACTGTAAAATAGCCATTGTTAGACATACTTACTTTCCCCAAAATGCAAGGCAAATGTCTGAATCAAAAGATGAATACCGTACACAATGTTTGAAGACCCATACAATTATGGAGCATGAATACATCTTGCACACCAGTGAAATAGCAATAACAAGTATCACAATTATATTAAACCTTGTATCCTTCAATGTAGTTTGGTACCAAACGCATCTTTATACTAACACTCTGCCCCCCTGTTTTTGAAATTAATATTTTAAAGATGACCAATATACCATAATACATTTAGAATTTTACCAATATTAATATTTTACAACATTTTTAGACCTCAAACCTTTGTTGTGTACCAGTGCAACCAATTTGTAATAATACTGAGACAATATTTGTTGGGGTGAGTATATCATAAGGTTGTGAAAGTATCGGTGGTCCCATTAGTGAATAAAGACCAGAATTATGTTCTGGGCAGCTGCTCCTCTGTCCACCAAGGGGGGGGGGGTTCCATTCAGCAGTTTCCCCAACTTTAATGGTTTTTATTCAAAAGGAAAGAATTTTTATTTTTATAATTTAGAAAAAAATATTGTGGCAATAAGTATTCTGTCTATAGCTCATAAAACTTGCTTAGATTATTGCAATTAAGGGAAAACATATAGGTTTTTTTGTAAAATAAATTTGAGCATCACTAGCAACCAATGAAAAGAAAGGCATGCCTTTAATAACATTTATCTGAAAGTCAATTTAATTATGGGTGCATATCTTTTAGGAAAAAAATATTTGTTTAAAGATTAAAAGAAAAAATTATTGAGCTCAAACAAAACAATTAGACAAGTTCTACAGTTGGACAAACAGACAGACAAACATATAAGACAATCTATAAAATTAGAGTGCACTCAAACATATATGGCCAAACTGAACTATAATATCTCTTGCATGATTTTTGAGTTTCTAATTGTAATTAGGACTAGTCAAAAACTCTCTATAGCTCAATTAACAGAGATGTCTTATGATTAGAATCAGGAGGAATGAAAAATGCTTTATACCTGTAAGGAACACTGTTAAGTTACCCCCCTAAGTGTGTGTGTGTATGTATGTAAATGTATTTACATACATATATGCAAATATATATATGTATACACACACACACACACACACACACACACACACACACACACTGCTTGTTCTCCCTCTGGAGGTGATATCTTGGTCCTGGATTTTTTCTTGGTCCTGGACCTGTGATGGATGCCATGGTCATCCCAGGCGAGGTGAGTTGCTCAGGTGTGGCTCATCATTTTCAGCCGCGGTGCTATCCTCTGTTTTTAGAGATGTTGGCGGTTCCACCAGCATAACCCAGGGTCGCCCATTTCACAAGGTTTCATTGGTATCAGTCAGCACACAAGTGAAACCTCTCCCCCACGTTATTAAAGCAGTGGGGTCATTCCATTTTCCTGTTTGAACATCTTTCCAAAGGACCTGTGGTTTCTGGGTCTTAGCCATGGCATCTATATGCCAATGAAGTATAGCAGGCAGTTGCATGAGATCTGCTGCGGGATTTAAAAAATTAAGTACAGAAACAACTAGATCTAAATGGGCTTGTGAAGGCAGCTGACTTTCCCCTTTTGATTGTTTAGGCAACTGATGTTTGAGAGTCACATGGTCTTTTTCTACTAAGTCCTGTCTTTGTTGATTATATGAAATACCAGTATTATGTTTAACATGCCAAATAAGAAAGAAATTTTGAATAAATCTATTCACATATGATGGACTGTTGTTAAATAAAAACAGCCATTTCGTAGTAAAGATTTGTTTTTCATGGCATTGTCCTATAAAACCCGTAGGTGAATGGGAGGCATTAAGTACAAACAAATAAATTGGATAGTTAGAGTTAACACAAAAAACCTGTTGGTTATGTATGGTTTGTTCTATTAGTTGCAACCTTTTTTGGACTTCTGGAGTTAATATTTTAAGGGAATTAAAATCAGAATTTCCCTGTAATATTTCATACGAATTCCACAATTGAAAATTTGGTAACCTTATTTTAGGCCTAATTCAGTGAATGTCTCCTAATAATTTTTGAAAATTATTTAGTGCCTTTAGTTTGTCCATCTTGAATTGTATTTTTTTGTGGCTTCACAGACTACTCTGATAGCAAAGTACCAGGTAAGTATAAGGCTCTGATATTTGGAACTTTTGAGGTGCTATGCACAATCCAAAGTGCCGTAAGTCCTTCTTTGCAATAGCAAAGGCCTGTAAAAGCGCCTGTTGAGTAACACCTGTAGAGATAAATATCCACACAGTGTGCCTACAGGTCCTGAAGCAAAGGCCATTTGCCTGACATCTTAGGAATAACAAAGACAGGTGTGCTCCAAGGACTCACAGGTGGCTCTAAATGCCCTTTAAGATGTTCTGATATAATTTGTTCTAAAATAGTTTCTCTTGTGTTAAGGACCATTGATTAATCAAATAGGAACATTTGATTTCAATTGCAAAGGCAAAGCTGCCTTGGGTGCAGAAACTTTTTCAATAGCCCCAACTAAAACATTTTGATCATGTCCAATTCCAAAATGATTGTTTTTTGTTGTTGTTGTTGTTGTTGCTGTCCTGTACGCTGCATTTTGCCCTGAAGATGCTTTCCTAATCCTTTTCCTGGTCTATATCCCATTTTACACTCTGGTTTATACCCTATTTGTTGAACTGGTGAAGTTTCAGTGGGCAAAGTGGTCGGCATAGCTCTCCTTTCTTCCAACAAATCTTTGCCCCCTAAATTTACAGGTATGGGAGCTAGGTAAAGACAAATGTGTCCCAATTGGCCATCAAGTCCTTCATAAGGTAAAGAGATAGACCTTTGTAGAGATTGCTGAGGGGCACTAAGGCTAACCAGTGACATTTTAACTTGTTTTATACCCCAAGCTGGGGGCCAAAGTGACATGGATATGAATGATGCATCCATGCCTATGTCTATTAACCCTGAAAAGAATTAGCCACTTAATTTAATTTTGCATGTGGGTTGGTTTGGGGGAATTTCTTGGGTGAAATAAACCTCGTTTTGAGAAATTTCTGGCTGAAGATCCTCTTAAGAATTTTTAAGGCCAACATTATTTAATTTTGGTTTAGGCAAGAGCAACAATTGTGCCATACAATTACCTTGTTCAGTTACCCAAAGTCCTGTAAAAGGAACACACAATTCAGAGTTATAATCAGAGTCAATAACAGCTGGGAGAACAGTAATGCCTTTTAAAGTTAGAGAGAATTTTCCAAGCATCAAACCAATTGTTCCAGGTGGTGGGGTCCATAAATTCCTGTGGGGACAGATACAAGAGTCTCACCTCCCAGCAGGTGAACTCTGAGCAGCAGAAAGATCTAATACTGAGCTCCTGAGTGTCCCCCTGATGAGAGAAGAGATATCCCTCTGGAAACCCATGCCATCTGGTCTCATACTTATGCATGGGTCTGAACTGGGTACAATTAGCTGAGAGGGACTGGAGTCCCCTGGCCTTGATACCCTATTATTTCCTGAGCCCAGGGAAGGGTGTGATTTCTGTTTCCCTGGCAATAATGTGCCATCCTTATCATATTTAGAATGGCAAGCCTTATCCCAATGAATCCCTTTTTTGCAGCGAGGGCAAGGGCCAGGTGGTAACTTATTCTCTTTGGATGCCTGATTTAACGGCTTCAGGTCAGTTTGTAAAGCTGCTTTGATTTTACAGGTTTTTTTTTTTCCCTGAGATGTCTCATTTTTACATAATTAAAACACTTTAATGTATTATGTGTATCATGTAAATGTTGGGAGATGGCTTGAACCATCAGGGCTGCATTATATGAAGGACACCCAATATTCTGACATGCTTAATATATGCTCCAAGATCATTAGAAGAGCATACAGGATTTATCCCCTGTTTACAATCTAGATTAGCATTCTCATAGGCTAGTTGTAAAATCAGAATGTCTACTGCCTGGGAATTAGATATCTGTCTTTTAATCACTTGTTGCAATAGAGCTACAAACTGCATGAATGTTTCCATTAGCCCTTGTATGACCTGAGTAAAAGATTGCATTGGTGCACCATCAACTGGCACAGAGTCCCAAGCCTCCACATGAGGTTTTCTAGCTGGTAAAAGAGTATTGCTGGGCAATCAGCTTGCCTGTTTAAGTCTGAAAATTCACTGCTACCAGATAGCATATCAAAAGTAAGCTCTCTGGTCTGAGCATCTCCCTGAGCATTTTTATAAGCTTGCTCCCTAATTAAGGAATGCAGTTCTACCTCAAAATGGAGTTACTGAGCAGGGGACAGGCACGTTTTTGCAAAGTGAAAGACATCATGCCAAACTAGAGAATAAGTCTGAAGTACATTGCCCAGTAAACCCACACTATAGGGGCTTTGGACACCATTAGTCAGCACGCTTTGTCTGAGCTCTTTTAGGGTGTCAAAATCAAAGGACTTGTGAACACACTTGTCCACCTCTGGGTTGTCAGGGTCAGGTAGAAATGAGATAGGAAAGCACAAAGGGTCTTCAGCCTCCTTGTCCACTGTAACTGGCTTTTGTAGGGCACAGTGGTAGGAAGTGGTCCTAGGAGCAGGCTTTAGGAGGGGGGCAACAAGACCTTTGGGTGGCACCTGAGGAGTCTGAGAGGCTAGTGATTTAGGGTTCTCCTCAGATGGGGCTGAAGCTGCAGTAAGATGAAAGCAAATGGATGAAGAAGCTGAACATGGAGAAGCATAGCCAGAGGGGCAAGTGTGGGGGACGGGTAGCCATGATCTCCTAAACCTACTGAGAAAGTTTGAGAGCAGAGCAGACTAAGCCCCAAGTGGTTGATATTTGAGAGGAAAGAAAATACCCTTTTGGCCTGGCTTCATGAAGAATCGTTCCCACACATTCCCATGTTACTAAATTAAGTGTCCCTTCCTTAGGAAAAGATGGAACATATATTTCTATGTCTTGTAGCAATTTTATCACATATTTTGTTGATACTAGATATGCTGCTTGCTTTAAGGCCTACTGAAGCAATTTTACAAAGTTACACTCATTTTGATTGTAGAGATTGACCCATATATATATATATATTTTTTTTTTTTTTGAGACAGGGTCTTGCTTTGTAGTTCAAGCTGGCTCTGAGCTCACTATGTAGCCCAGGCAAGCCTCGAACTCAGCAGTCCTCCTGCCTCCACCTCCCGAGTGCTGGGATTACAGGCGTGAGCCACCATGCCCGGCACTGTGGTATGTGGGTGGTATTGATTGCTGGTGGGAGTGAGTCTCCATGCCCAGCATTGTATGTGGTTACCGGGGATTGAACTCAGGACCTTGTGCTTGCAAGGCAGGCGCCAGAACCACTGAGCTAACCCCACAGCCCCATGACCCATATTTTCAGCTCAGCAAAAATAGATTACTCCCAGCTGGACACTCTTACCATGGGTGCCCGTTGTCCATGGGTGGAATAGTGCTGGGAGACTCATGTGTTGTCTGTTTTACTTCGAGCTTATCTCACAGGTGAATTCATCAGTAGATCCGATTTAAATCCACGTTGGGCACCAAATGTGGGAACCAGTGGAAGGGAACGTAACTAAAACGTTTGCATTAGTTTCTAGTTTCCTGTGAGTCAGTGGCACATGGCAAAATAATAATAATAATTAGGCAGAAATGAGGTTTAGAGAAGCTAGCTTGGGCCTGATCCATGCTACTCTAGTTAGCAAAAAGACCCCAGGCTCCAGCTTACCACACCTTTTATTCAGCACCTCTAGAGTAGAGAATGTAACAAAGACCCAGTGGGCAGGGCAGACACCCATAATAGTCTTGGAGATGCTATGCAGATGAAGATCCCACAGGACAGGGCAGACACCTCCAATAGTCCTGGAGACATTATACAGATGAAGATCCTGCAGGGCAGGGCAGACACTGGCAGTGGAATAGTTCCTCCTGGAAGCATTACGGCATATGGGGTCACCAGAATCTTTGTTGTTAGCAGAGGTGAAAGTGAGTTTAGTCCAGAGTCTATTTGCACCAGGAAGGCCTGATCAATTTTGACCTTCCAATTATTTCTTCCAAAAATGTTTGCAACAATGTTGCAGTTTACATATTGATGATAAACAGGATTTCAAATATGGATGCAATTGGTTTAAATACAAGTTTTGGTATCTGAGGCAGAATAGAAGAAGTGAAAAGTAGAGTCTGGAAATCCTGATCAGCCTGAAGACAATCCAACTAAGTATGTGCTCACCATAAGTTCACTGAGCTGTATGGATAAACTACAAAAATTTATCAGGCAGGCCTTTGTCATTATCAACATGCTCTCACAATAATCCTACTTTAACTGAATGAAAAGCCAACTTCCAAGGACTCTAAAAGTCATTTCAATGGTTGGCTGGTATATTCTAAGTACTCAAGATAAAATTCACCTCAGAGATACAGTTCTGGGGTTAAAGTAAAAAGAGGTTTTTGGCATCATTTACTGAAATGTCTAGTTGACCTCACCAAAGAGGCACTTTGTCAGCATTATTTCTTCATCTGTGTGTCAAGAAGGAAAATGCAGCTAAAACTTCCCACTAGAAAACGTTTGTTTTTAGAATATGAAGTTGTCACCAAGACAGCTGAAAGTCTAAGTGTGGTAAATAATACAGACTGTGATCAGCTCACTGATTTCCTATGCTCTCCCCTGCTCATAGGCTTAGTTTGCCTTTAAATTGCAGCAGTAAAGAGAAAAGAGCTGTAATAGTTACTAGACTGAAACACTTCCTAGGGATGCCCTCTCATTTATAATTCTCAGAGTGAGGCCCTTGCACCTTATTGGCCAATTATATATGTTTTCTTCTAGAGACTTTTCCTCATGAGGTCATGTCAAAGTTTTACTGTATGCAAATATGTGGATGCGTGTGCTGCATTTATTATTTTAGACCCCACTGGGAGTCCACTGAGTGTTTGCCTGCCCCTTCTCTCTTTTTTCACTTTTTTCTTCATCTGTTGCATATTTTTTCCTTCCTCCCTCCATTATATTTATGCATTCAGAGAAGAGTCTTCTGGAAAATAATGGAAGGGGAAGCTTGTGATTTATCATTACACTATAATGGGTGCCCTGTTTCCGCCAAAGGAGGTCAGCCTCTCTCAGAGATACCACAGTCCCTACTTATTAACATTCTGTTCCCACTAATGGCTTGGGGTAGGGCAGCCAGGTCTTACAGGGAAGCCATTTAAGAAGAGCACTTTGTTTAATGGAAGATGGGGGTTTTATGGGGACTCATGGCAGCTAGCTTTCTTGTGAGAGTGACACATTCACAGATAGAGAACATCTTTTCCCACCCTGCAAGAAAACAATGGGCGTTTAACAAAGTTAATGTTCCTTTTTCCCTCTTCCGTTCGGTTCTCCCTGACTTTCTGACTTGATCCTGAAAATGTCTCAGCAATTACTATACCCATCCTTGTTCAACGGCCTCGCTTATTTCAGGGTCTCCATCATTTCTCTTTTGATTTTAACAGAATTCTTTCTTGGTTTTACTTTTTGCCAGTTCTTTCCTAAGCCACTAGCTTTAGCATTGTGAAAGGCTGTGATTAATCTCTTTGCATTGACAAAATAAAGTTCAAGTTCTTTGGTGAAAGATTAAGTGAATGAGCATCAACGAAATTCCAAGGTTAAATTTTAAAACAAAAGAATTAGCTGTGAGACCTTAATTTAGTGTAGAGCCAGGAAATGAAAGTGATTTTTAAAACTTCATCCCCTTAGTAATAGTGCATGAGGGCCTCAGACAAAATGTCAATGCCCTTGTCTATTTAATACATGGAAGTTCTTCCTAATTAACTGTCCAAGATCAATGGTGCAATATGGCTGCCGACTAAGGAAACAGATATATCTGTGATTGGGTGTGATTTATTGTCACTTTCCAGAGTCACAAACTAACTGTGACAGTGTATACAGATATGAGGTAAAATCATCATTTTTAACCAAAGTTAAAAATTAATGTAGTTCAATTATTAACCTTAAATGTTGTTCTCAATTGTGTCATCTGTGTTGCCGTCTTACTGTGAAGTAGAGAGAAAACATTTGATGCTCTTGCTTTTAGGCTTGTATTTATTATGATACAAGTTTGGTGTATATTTAATAGGTAATCTATGGAGAGCTGGCCTTTAATTTAGTGGTCTGCATTCTTTGTAAAATTCAACAGATCTGTATCATAAAAGACAGAGAATACTGAAGCATCCACCACGTTAACATAATCCATCATAAGTTATGTTGCTGATACATAATAGTATGTTATGCAAGTGTTAAAAGAAAGAGGTGACCATTAGACCATACGTCCTCATGTGGACATCAAGCCAAGCCAAGCCAAGCCAAACTGGTTTTTGGATTAAAAAATCAAGTTATAACATATCATTTATTGGTGACACCTTCTGCATAACAATTTTTACAATTCGTTTTAGAGTCTCTGTTACTCTGTTAAAGTTCTACAAAGGTAGCACAATGTTGTTAATGGTTGATATTAGTGAGTCCTGCCACTGCTGGGAATAATGTCTGATACCTTCAATTTAAAGGAGTTTAATTTTGCTCAGGACATCAGGGAATTCAGTTCAGAAGGCTCCAAGTTGGGTGCCTCATAGTGGAGTGGAGTAAACTTGGACAGCTCATAATGCCTAGAAAATAGAGCAGGGAAACATTGCAGAAGAGGGAAGGGCCAAGGATCAGACATAGACCCCAAGATGGTGGTGCTTTCTTGTCTCATCCAGACACACCCATAGATGTGCTTCGTCTAGGTCCTGATTAGATCCCTATACCCATCAGATTGGCAGTCTCTCTAACCACCACACGGTCTGTTCCTATGGTAAACAGGACTAGGTAGAGATCCACTAGCTAATTAGGGAAGATCATTTTCATGTGGATTTCTTAACAAGAAAAGACTTAATCTTATAGTAAAATAGTAATTAAAATGTCAAGTCCAACAACTATTTTATAAGATGTGAAAATTTTGGCCTGCAGCTACTGTGACAGTACATACAAACATAGAGAGCATTTGTTAAGAGACCATTAATAGACTGTAAAGAAGAGTGGTCCATCTGTCCATCCATCCATTTACCCATCCACTCATTCATTAAGCCTTTGTCTATCTGTTGTTTATCTTAGCTTAAGCTGCTATAAAAAAAATTGCCACAGACTGACTAAAAACATGTTCAGTTCAGAAAACCGAGAAATTCAGGATCAAGGTCTGATGAGGGTGCTCTTTCAAGTTTTCAAATAGTCATCTTCTTCTTTTAACCTTAATTGGTGTAAAGAGAAGGTAGGTCCTCATTGCACTTTTGAAGTTTTATTCTCAGGGTTCCTCTTAAGCCTAAGTACTTGTCAAATACTGTGTCATCATATGGAGTCTTTCTGGTGATATATGAATTTAGAAAGGATGCGATGTCCATTGTATAACTCTAGAATTTCTCTCTGACTTTCTCCATCCATCTACCCGTTTGTCTGTCTGTCTGTCTCTCTTCTATATCCACAGGTAGAGAGAGAATTCTTTTTGTCATGTGGTTAAAATGTGCTCCTTCAACATGGAATTATTTTACATTTTCCATGGCAGACTTCGTCCATTCTCTCTGCAACCCTTTCCTCTAGAATGTCTTCCTCAATTCCCACATGAATACAGTGCTTACTACTTCTGATATGAAAGGTTTTGTATAACTCTTGTTGCTGTGAGAGGCTCTGACTCCACCGTCTCAGTTGCTGCGGATGTGTAGGGGCAGCAGCCACACTGTAGTGCTCTGTCAGCGCTACGAGGAGATGCCTTTCTGCATTTGGAAGTAACGCAATTTGATGACTTTTAAAATCTATTCCAACTCTAAGGTTTACGGTTCTCGAGGTAGTGCAGTAAGCAAAGGTAGAATTGTCAAAGGAAGGAAAATAGTCATCTTTCCCAACATGGGGAAGGAAAGAACTACACTAAATTTCTCCTGTGTATTTCTGTCTGATGGGGAAGTAGCTTTACCACAGAGCAAGTGGTCAGGTTAGGATTATGCAGTGTCTTTCGGCACTTTGTCCCCTAGAAGTTGTTAAAAGCACAAAGTCATAGTGTAGTAACACTGGAAAATTTAAAAAGAAGTTAATTTAACAAAATACATGATAAATATACAATTTGCTTCCATTCTTGATTAAAACGGGTTTGTATTCCATTCAGTATTGCTTATTAAGTGTGGAAACTGAATTCATCTATTACTCTTCAATCAGTTATCATCGTACCATTGAATGGAACACAATTAATTATATACTATTAAATAATTTACTTAATCATTGTAGTTGCCAAAAAACAATAAACTTTCAATTCTTCTTTGTATGTAATTAATAATTGTACACAGAAGAAAATAATTTGATGTTATTAAGCAATTACCATTTAATTTTTCAGTTAGCACAATCCATTACTATAACTTTCAATTATGTAATTTAGTGTAGTGTATTTAGTCCACACTTAAGATCAAAATAAATTTTAAAATATATTTTCCCGCATAATTTTAAGAAACTTAAATAAATAATATTAAGTTTTTCAGGAGATGACAATGTCTAATTCTGGTTTTTTTGAGGACTCTGCATAGGTCAGGTACAGATACAATTTATTAACATTGAATGTGATCATAATGTATATATAAAATGTACCAATAAAATCAATTTTTTAAAAATGACAATGTTAAAAAAGGTCAGTCTGACAAATTTTACAAAGCCTCCATTTTTTAATTGAATTTTTTATTGGTACATTTTATATACAGCTCACAATCACACACAACATTGGGGAATTTGTATCAGTATATGACACAAGTTAATTCTCATTTTTACCCACATCCTTATCCACCCACAAGCCCTGCTCCCATTTTTTTTTTTTTTTTTTTTTGAGACAGGGTCTTGCTTTGTAGTTCAGGCTGGCCCTGAGCTCACTATGTAGCCCAGGCAAGCTTCGAACTAAGCAATCCTCCTGTCTCTGCCTCCCGAGTGCTGGGATGACAGGCGTGAGCCACCACGCCCAGCACTGTGGTATGTGGTATTGATTGCTGGTGGGCGTGAGTCTCCACACCCAGCATTGTATGTGGTTACTGGGGATCGAACTCAGGACCTTGCGCTTGCGAGGCAGGCGCTGGAACCACTGAGCTAACCCTCCGGCCCCCTGCTCCCATTTTGATAAATCTTTGCCATTTTTCATTTTAGATCTCAAACTATATGCAATGAAAAAAAATTAGATCATCTTTAAAAATCATATTTAAAAAATTTTAATTTCACCCAATTTAAATGATACTTTTTCAGGTTTGATATTTTTTCCATTTGTCTTTTCTATACAACTTGTGTTTTACTGTAGCTTTTGTCATTGAACTATATTGAAGCTAATTTTTCATTATAAAATGTTTTATTGCTCTACAGTTTTTTTTTTCATGCCTATAGATTCTTCTTTTCTCCAAAATGTTAGCTCCTTTAGGTGTAGGGAACTCTGTGTGTGTGTGTGTGTGTGTGTGTGTGTTGTGTGTGTGTGTGTGTGCGTGCATGTGCATTTGGTTATGTGGACTCAAGTGTATACTATATCTACATATCTGATTATTATACATAAATTGGGTTCTCAATTTAATGGAAATAAAAATGGATTATTACCATAGGGGTTTGCTTAAGGTCTATGGAAGTCTTTCTGAAGAAGTTGTAAACTGTGGAGAATTTTAAAGATACAAAGAGAAGGATTTCTAAAACTCACTGTACTTTTGTTTTGTTTTGTTTTGTTTTGTTTTGGTACCAGTGATCAAACTTGAAATCTTTCACTTGTAAAGTGTTGTGTCTTATTTTCTAGATTAGTTGTTCAGTCATGTCTTTGCCTCCCAAGACTGTTTTCTGTAATAAAATCAAAATTGAAATTTGAAAGTAGTCTGTAATGACACATTAGCCCTTCAAGAAACCATATAAAATGTCTTAGAATAAGTTATAATCAAATAAATTCAGAAGTGATCAAGTTTTTTTTTTTCCTTTTGGCTGAATGGAATGCAAGAGGTGATTGAAAAATACAGTGAATGTTTGAATTTTCTGAAAAACCTTTATTACAGAAAAAGTCATATTTTCAAGAACAGTAGAAAAAGTGAATTCAAAGCATGGGATAGTTTGAGTGTTTTGAGGGTCCTCAATGGCAATGTGTTTACATTTTTTATTTAAACATTCATCACACAACAGTATTTAGATCACATCTCATAGATACAACGTATCTTACCTTAACTTTTCAAATTCTTCTAAATACATTGTAATTGTTCCTTTCACAGCATTATTTACATTTATCTCTTATCTCACCCGGGCCCCACAATCCTAAAGTGGAGTTTTATTTTAGGTTCCAGCCCAGACGTGTGGCTCAGTGAGGTTTTCAGGTAACTCCTCCCTAGCTGCCCCATCCACATTTTGTGCATTCGAGTGGAGACTCAACTCTCTGCTGTTGCCTGGTGGTTTGAAAGGCTACTGATAATGTGTAGGACTGGATCTTCTCTCTCTTCTCCAAGGCCCACTCTTTCAGAAGAATGACTTTTTATTTGGGTTTATTCACCCGGAGGATGTACATAAGAAAAACTTGGTATTTCCTGAGTGGAAGCAACACTGAGAAAAACAAGAACTGCTGGAACGTCCTCCCATTCTCTGACTGGCCGCTACCGCAAGGAAATATAATCAATGGTGATGGAAGGTGGGGGTTGGCCTGGGATTCAGAAATGCAAAGCAAATGACCAAAATCTAGCCACTTCTCTCATCACTTTTCCTTGTGATCTGTCTGCTCTTTACAACTGAGTTTGTCACAGGGAATACACTCGGCCCTATTCTATCTCCAAGCTCTGCCATCCAGCACCTCCATCTCACAACCTTCTGGCTTTTCCCATCATTCTGCCCACTCCAATTTGATGTTGTCAGGTATTGAACTTCTCCACAGTGGTGTGGTTCAGAAGGCAGTGGTCCTGCCCGTCTCACTCTGAAAGGTTTTTTTTTTTAACTTTTCCATGCATATGTTGATTTGTTAACATGGATGGGGTTGGTTTGCTTTCTGCTTTTCAGTCAGTGAGGAGCCAGAGTGAACTGTTAGCTGTAGACTAGTCCTTCTCCTCATTTCTAGCCCTGCTGTTATACACTGGGTTGCAAATAGAGTCAAAACTCAAAAAGAAAAAGAAAGAAAACTTTCTACTCCACTTAATTTTTCTTTCTAATTTGAAAGGAGAGAAAGCTTTAACCCATTTACATTTTAAATTCAAAATTTGTATTTAAGGCACTTAACAGGGTCTTTTGCACGTTGACAGCTTCCTTTTTAACTTCTCCCAGACTGGGCTCTGTAATGTGTTGTGTCTTAATTTGCAGAATATGTGCACAGGCATAATGTTTAATTAGGCTTTGGTGTCAACGTGAAATCTAACACCATCAGCATCTAATAAAATACCAGAATCTCTCAGCTTCTGCATAACAGATCTCTTGCAAGAAATATAAGGGACTGAATCACTTAAAAATAGACAGACAGACAGATAGGAAAATAAAGACAAAAGTAATGTGAAGATTGTGAACTCAGTTTCAAATTTGAGGTGTTCCTATGGTCATAGTTGCAAGACAGAAGATAATATAGTGAAAGTACTGATAAGAGAAATCAGATGTATCTTCCCCAATATAGTTAGTAGAATTTTAACAGATGGGTGTAAATTAAATTTATGTCTACAGAATTACTTGTCATTGGCTGACATTATGGATTCAGGTGGGTCTCATTTTTATCTTTGTTTCATTTTTACTTTTACTTCATGGACTAAGATACACACTCACACAGGAGGCTAAAACTCAGTCTTGGTCTTCAGAAAGACCACAGTTTAGCAGTCAAAATAAAACATGTACAAAGCAATAAATCCAGCCAAACAGTTACCTAGTGATCTGGGCAAAGTTACTCCATGCTTTTGAGCCTCGGTACTCTTTTCAGTAATATGATAATAGGAATATTAAATTCAAAGGGCTATCAGCCAATAAAATAATGTATGCAAAATATTATACTTAATCCAATGCCTAGCAGAGAGTAAATACTAAAAATATTTTAATTATCATGATAAAGTATGTATTGCTAATTTTTAGGAGAGTAAAAATGATGAAACAAATGTACAAGAGTGCATTAGCTTCTTGCTGCGACCAGAGATCCCAGAGGTGGAATGACATAAGGAAAGGGTTAGGAGTCGAGATTTCATTCTTATTATGGGACATGTATTGGATCGTACAAAATAATCTACTTCTCTTTCGACCCTTAGCTTAGTCATGCCTGAAGTCCTCTTACCTCATAAGGTCACAGTCACAGGTCTCGGGGGCCAAGCTCTACCTCTGGCAGCCTTATTAAACTTTCCAAACTTTTTCAAGAAAGGTCAATCTGAAAGTAGTGCATCGAATGCTTTCCCCTCCCCTTCATGTGTGGGACCTGGGTACATCACAAAATGTTGTACGGAGACTCCAAACACCATGGCCTTTTCGAAATGTTTAATTTATTCAAATTAAGTTCACTTCCGTTTTAGAGGGATTGCTGGAGCAAGTCAAAGTTCAGCGGCATCAGGTGCCACTCACGGTAAAAGCGAGGAGCAGGAATGGCTTGACACAGCGGGGTTCGGGTTTTATGTGACCCAAAGGACGTCATCTGTACCCCTTAGAAATTACCCAGATAATTTCATAGGCCTCTGCTTGCTCCTATTCCGGAAATTCAGTGTCTACTGATGTAAATTTCAGCTCCCAATCCTAGATTTTTGACTTTTGAAGAACCTAAAGCACTAAGGATTATGACATTTAGTTTTTTTCACCTTCTACCCCTATCCTAAGTAACTGATATTCTCTTCCTTTGAGAATTATCCAATTTCTAAGGAAGTTGCATATTCTCAGAGTAGGGGGATTTATTTGGATAGAAATGGACATTGGCATTTTTTCCCTCATAGATTACTCTCTTTATTTTGTCAGAAAAAAGTTCCTGGTAGCCTCATTTCTTAACTGGATCTTACCAATCCATGTTCTGTGCGCTATAAATGTACTCCAAATTCTAGGGAGAGAGAAAGAGACCTTTACCTCAACCGATCACTGCAGAAAACCTATAAAGCAGCTGGTAAGATCTCAAATCCAAATGAGGAACACAGGGTTAGAAAACACAGTGACTCATGAATATCTCCGTGATACATATAGAAGAATTTGATTCTAGTGCTTCAGTTATTTATCTATTCCTTTTATATCTTGTATATTTAAGCACAGAAAAGCCACTGTGCCAGGCAGGCCATAAGGCCTTATTTGTTTATTTGTTTTTGAGAGACCAACTATCATAGTAAGTCATCTTAATTTTGAGATCTGTGTATTTAAACTTGCCTAACAAATCAGGTGAAAATCAGGGAAGGAGTTCCATATTAAGTAATGGGCCTCGATCACTCATCATATAGTTTATATATAACTCAGAAATTAAAGGTAAAACGTTCAGTTGCTAAAGTTGTAACTTTTCTCTACATTCAGGGGTGTCTTGTAATCACTGTCAAGACTGAGTCACTTTTTCTAGCTGTTTTTGTGAGTCTTATTTTTGGTGAGTATGCATGTACACACACACACACACACACACACACACATTTCTGCTCAGTTCCTCCAAGCTCACAGCAGTGCCCTCATCCACTGTGTCACAAGGCTCACCCTAAACGTTCAACCCATCTGCTCAGGGAATGATGCCTTCACCACAATTATTTAATCATATTACAGTAAATATCAAAGATAGCATGAATGACAAGGGTGAGACTGCTCAAGGGAAAAGAAAACGGGAGGATTCAACACAAAGTCTGGTGCCAAGTATGTGTCCTATGTGTAAAATATACATTTATATCTTTGGGAAGCCAGGGAAGGAGAGCTTTTAAAGGTGAAGCCAACAGCTCTGACATAGGGGTGGACTAAGAAAATTCGTGGTTCTGAGCAAACTGTTCAAGATGGCCCGCTGACCTTGGGGGAGGCTGTGCGTTTGCGGTAGCATGCTGGTGCAAGAAAGCCAGGGCTGGAGACTAGGGATTCACCACTATTTTCTGTCCAGTGCAGTAGTGTTTGTAAATTGAATGTGAATTATCTTTACATAGAACATACGCTTTCTACTTGCCTGCTCTTCTGGCACCTTCCCATGTGTAAGTTGCCTGGCTGAAATCTGAATGAGTCTGTTTGCAACCTACACCATAGATTCCTTTGTGGAAGGTCTGTAACATTTGGGAGCTTCTATGATCATCCCTGATTTCTCACAGTGGGGAGACTAGGGTAAGGTTATGCTTCCTCTTCTACAAGGTGTTAGCGGGACTGACTACAGAATCTGTGTAGCTCAGTACAAGTGGAAAACACCAGCCTTCTTATTAAAAAAAAATGGCTCAGAATTTCAATACAGTGGCATCAGAGGGTCAAACAAAGCTGGAGGTTCTTCTAAGGTGAGACACAGCACCTTTCCAGGCTGGAAACCCAGGAGGGAGGCCCTGGTGCTCAGGAATGAGAGTCTATTCTTTATCTAGGTTTTCCAGTGCTCTGAGATTTCTCTGTCACATAGTCATCCTGCTCAAGGAGACTACTGGTAGAGTGGGAGAAATGTGGTGATCTTCTCTATTATATTACCTGTCTAGAAGGCTTAGCCGATTTACCGAATTAAGGTTTCATTTAGCAGTACAAATAAGGAACAGTAGTCTTTTGTTTTGTTTTGTTTTTTTGCTTTTTGGAGACAGGGTCTCGCTTTGTAGTTCAGGCTGGCCCTGAGCTCACTATGGTGCCCAGGCAAGGCGCCACGAACTCAGCAATCCTCCTGTCTCTGCCTCCCAAGTGCTGGGATGACAGGTGTGAGCCACCACATCTGGCATTGAAAGAACAGTAGTCTTTTATTCTTAGTAATTTCTGGCAAATCTTCTGGCTTATTGAAACCAAGACCTTAACAATATCACCACCATTTTAATCACTAGGATCATATAATACATTATTTCTTTAATGTTGCTTCACTATGTGCAAACATAAAAGAATTTTTACATCTATTGATCCTATATTTCCCATTTATTCTAAAAAATGAGAATTTAAAACAGCCAAAAAGCAATGGATTATGCTATAAAAGGGGATTCTGCATAGCAAGGGCTTGATTATCTTTGTGTCAGAAGACTCGCAAGAGTAACCAGAAATCACTTTCCTAAAAGAGAGGAATCTCCAGTTAAGTAGAAAACAGATGACAAATTTTTATCTCTGCCCCTTCTGAGGCTCCACCACAATTATGTGGAATTTTTAAAAATAAAATACAGGTCTATAAACTCAAAAAGAGAGAGAAAACATAAATATGGTACTAGATGAACGATATAGACAGTATGCTGGAAAGAAAGAGCAGATGAACTACCTTGTAATTCACTCAGCAGAGTAAAAGTATCTGAACTGTAGTTTTGGTGCAGGGGTTAAGGAAGAAGCCAGTCAACGGAAACCTTAGGAGCTTGGAAAGTGTTGAAAACTGGAGACATTCCTGACGCTTCAGGTGGAGATCTGAAGGGACTTAAACAGAACAATTGCTTCAGAGTAAAATTGAAGTCCAGTGTCCTTTGCCACACTTCTCTTATAGATGATTACTTTCTTCCCCAACCTGGCAGGAGATAAGATGCTTTAGTCTTTAAAGAAAATGAAAGAGTTTCTAGGTGAGGAAATGTGAGATTTATTGGAGAAAGTGGCTCACTAAGAAGGGGATTAAGTGAAGGTATTTGCTCAGAATCACGGGTCCATCCAGGCCTCCTAATTCCTTCACCTTCCACAACGCAGACAGCTTGGATCCTGCAAGCAGGAGCCCGGAGTCTTCGCCTCTAGCAAACTGTCAAGCAGGAGCAGTTCCAGAAACTAATGTTTGGTGGTCCTGCCACGAAGATGCGTGGCCCCTCCTGCGTCTCCATACTGTGAATTACAGTGGTCACCAACCCCTCCCCCACTCACTGTACAGAACTTCTAGTGATTGTCATGGGTAAAGGGACAAAATCCCCCACTGCACAGCTTAAAGAAGGAAAGACTTCGTTTTCTTACTGTTTCAGAGGTTTCAGCGCATGATCAGTTGGCCCCAAGGGAGGAGCAGCGTGGAGGAAGGGCCTGGCAGAACAAGGCTGCTCACGCTCTGGTGTCTGGGAAAGAGAGGTCAGGAGCAACGGCCGACAGGAAGGGGCCGGGACTGGAAGTGATGCCCACAGTCACGGGTCTGTCGTCCACCCGCACCCGCAAGGAAGGTGCTCCGTTAACCCCCAGGTGGCTCTCGAGCCAGTCTTGCTGACAGTATAGACTGTCCAAGTTCCCCTTGGATTTTATGAGATGCGCTCAACAGGACAAAAACCAACAAGCATGCAAAAAACAAAGACAAGTACAAGAAAAGCTTGTCACAGCCCAATTACGGTCAAGGTCCTCCAAGAGATGAGAAAATATAGTGCACTAATAAACTTTAAACGGGATGACATGAAGAAGGTCAAGAGTCAGTAAGCAAGAAAGAGAACTAGAAAATGAAAGCTATAATAACAACGGCAACACAAAAAACTCAAAGGAAGAGCTGTAAGATAAAACAGAAAATTCAGTATACTGCAATTGTGAATCGCTCCTCTTCAGCTTCCCTGTGATTACTTCACGGAAGTCTAGACTTGTTTTTCTTTCTCTTATGTTTTCTTCCAATTAAGACTTGACAGCCTCCACCTGTGCATCCAGGAGGAGAACATATCTATTATCACTTCCCAATATTTTACTGGTCCCAAGGCAAACGCCAGAGCTTTAGTCATCTTCCATATGTCTTTAGACACAGTGAACCTTCTCGTCCACCCTTTGTCTGCATTATCTGTTCCACTTGAAAACAGTCTGTGTGCTCCTGGCCAGAGAACACTGGACATCATTTATCCACATAAATATTTATAATAAACCATAACTGCCTCTCGATCAGAATATAATCTCATAACTTTCTGTGAATGGGAGTTTCAAATCAGAAAGATACATTTGTCTTACATGTTTCCAGCATGTAGAAAAATGTCTAATACGCGGTAGACATTCATTCTAAATTCATTAAGTGAATGAGGAAATACTATTTGGGAATGAATCATAGTTAGAAGGTGAACCTATCTTCTGAATATCGAGATTCCTGGCCCGCCTCTTCCAGAACTTCCCCATCATTTGCATGGTAAAATAAGTGATATGGCCCCAGTGGGAAAGTGGGTGGCATCACGGATTTGGGCGCTGAAATCATATTAGCAAAGGTCGGCCAGAGAGTGGTTGTCCACATGATTTAACAGTAGGGACTGCAATTATCATGCACCACACAGCACCCTTTTGTGAAGGAAAAAGGGTGATAAAAATAATAGTCAGGTATTGATTGATGTAAAACAGACACAGACCATGAATATTTCAGGCAACCAGGACATACAATACCTTATTTAGAGTTTAGATTATTTTTAGATCAACAATAAAATTAGAACAGTTTGTTGTAAGACGGCACTTAAATTACAACTTGGATTATTACAAAGGCTTCTCTAGCACTTAAAAAATTAATCAGAAGACCTCTGTCTGATTTAGTTATCCCAGGAATGAAAAAATAAAAATGTGTAAGGTTAGGGGCATGATTTTTAGGGAAAATACGTTCAGCTAGGATGTGGTGCAGATAGCAGCACTTTGTCTTTAACGCGTGTGGTGCTTTGTAGAAATAAAGCCAGGTCTGCGTCCATCCGGGTACGAGCCCAAGGGCACAGCCTTTCCCTCCCCCAGCCCGGCCTCGGTTCTTCATTATGTACATGCTTTCCTCTTCTCGTGACCCTTTATCTTTTGTTAAAAGAGTGGTCTGCTCTCCCTCGCTAACCCCGTTCCTGTGGAAAGCGGGGAGCAGGAGGCTGGGGAGGGCCAGCACCTCGGAACAGGCTGGGCGAGGGGTTGCCAGGTGATGAATGGATGCGTGTGGAGAGAGGTAATAAACCAGCACCCCAGTCATGTAATCTTCCATTAAAATGAAATGCATACGAGGCACGCGGCGTTTCTGCAGCTTGTACCCTCTCCCAGAGAAGATCATGAATAAAAGAGGGAAGTGTACTGCTGACAGATGCCAGCGTGCGTAAAGGACACTTCCTCTAAAGGCAGAGCTCCGGCTAACAGATGGACTAAAGATGTGAGATGCAGAAAGATTTACCAGTCTAAATAATTCAAGGGAATGTCGTATGGCACGCTAGCGCTTTCAGAGGAGCCAGCAGAAGGTGCAGATGGAAAGGCAGGCCAAGCCTTTCCCGCGAACCCATTAAGAACAGTACTTGTCTGAACGGCAGTATGTCGCAGAAGGCCCGGGGACAGGCCCGCGAATGAGAAATTTGCTTCTAGACTTTGTCCCGCAAGGTCAAGAGCATATTTAATAGCGAAGGTTGCGGCATTAGTGAGAACGGAGAAGGGGTGTTCTATGTTTCGCTGCCCGTCCTCTGGCTGTCTTCGAAGCGCCCCCTCTCCTGAATCTGTCTTGTGAGAACTGAAATTGTGAGATCTGTGAGAGGTCTCTCGGGGTTCAATCCTTTTATTTCTAATCCAGGCGCAGATTCTAAACCCAAAACCCAAATTACGTGCGGCAAGTTGTTTCCTGTAAATGTTCCTTAGAAACATATAACAGTATCCTCTGTGCGTACTTGGTGCCTGTGCTTCACATGAAATGTTAAATCCTGTGTTATTGCATATTCATGCACTTAACCTGTCTTGCAGAACGTAGTATTTATATACAACTTGAGAAAAAGGTCTCTTCCTCATGCTCTGAGTAGGTACACGGTAAATACTCCTGGATAGGGAAACTCTTTCAAGTCAAAGGAGCCCTTCCGAATGTGCCTCCATGATCTGCACAAATGTGCCAGAAGGTTAACAAGAGAGGCTGCGAGCGGGGCTCCCACAGCGCGCAGTCTGTCCCGGCCAGTGCCGGTCCGCCAGGCTACCCCCGTAAGCGCGAGCCTTCACTCCCGTCCTGCAAGGCGGATAATTTAGCAAGGTGATTTCTAAGCTGTCTTTCAGCTTCAGCACTTACCTATGTGGGGAAAAATAAAACATTTTCAGGTGCATATAGCTGACACACCAGGCAATGTTGATCCATGGTTCACTGGCTTTCGTACAGTGTTCGTTGCTGCATCACTGAAACTCAAAGATCGTGGACTTTAAAAAAATATGTATACACACACATATATTTGTATTTTACACATGAATTTATATAAGTATATTCATATACACATAAATTTATATAACATTTTGAGATACCTAAAGCAAGACATTTTAAACATTTTATTTTTTAAATTTAAAACTGTGCTTGAATCTGATTGTATCTGTTTTTACATGAAATGAATGAAATGATGAAAGTGATTTTATTCTGTTTAAAATTTCTCTTGTGGAAAGAAATATTGGTAATTCCGTATATGCTCCTTTCATCACCTGCACCCAAATATTTTCTTGCCGTTGTCTGATTTAACTTTCCTAGTGATGATGCTCAAGTTTCGGAACTTCTGATGGAAGCCCAGAGAGGAGACAGGGATTCTCCTTTCTCCAAGAAAGTAGCACAGCTGCTCACAGTTTAAAGTATCTTTGCTGGGATAAAAGTGCAAGGTTTAGCGTTTTGACATAACCAGCACAGAAACCTTCTTTCCCCCCTTGTCACTGGAAATGGCACAAATAACTTCATCCATCTCTGTTGTTACGAATCACCTTATTGATGACCGACCTACTGTTGGTATGTGCTACTTTATACTTTATCACATGCCACAAAGAAGTTCTTGTTGGTAACAACATTCTATGGTCAATTTTTTTGATATCTCCAGATTTTTAAAAATTGATTTTATTGGTACATTTTATATACACATTATGATCACAACTGACCTTGAAAATTTGTACCATACGTGACACAGCTTCTCTCATTTTCCCATTCCCCAGCCCAAGTCCTCCACCTCTATATGCATAAACTTTGTTTCCCTTTTATTAATCATCAATTTTTTTCTTGCCCTTCCTTACCTCTCCCTACACCCCTTTCTTTCCTTTTGAATATTTTCCTACTATTTCACAGTACCCATCCATGGCCAACTTTTAAAGCGTTCAGACATTTAGTATTACAGAAAGCTCTAGTTTTACATTGCCACATCCTTTGCCATCTCTTCTTACCTGATACCTCCGTGGAGCAAGCGATGGCAGATATCAGTAAGGTAAGCAGTGCCCTTTGATCTGAGTGCTTCTGTCAGGTCACAAAGTCAGTTCCATTTAATAAATTACTGGAGCTGGGCGTGGTGGCTCACGCCTGTCATCCCAGCACTCGGGAGGCAGAGGCAGGAGGATTGCTGAGTTCGAGGCTTGCCTGGGCTACAGAGTGAGCTCAGGACCTGCCTGAACTACAAAGCGAGACCCTATCTCAAAAAAAAAAAAATTAAAATAAAATAAATAAATAAATTACTGGAAGTAGAACTCTGAGTGTTCTTCTTGACTTATAGACTTTGTAGAGTTCCATGTACTGAAGAAAATACTGAATTTTTATTTGTTTGATTTTTCTTCTGCCTGCAGCCCCCAGCACCAGGGAAATAAGAAAGAAACTGGTGGGCACAATTAAAAGAGCTATAGGAGTTAAAAAGCCTCTGGTTACTTGAAGATTCTTGCTAAGACTGCGTTACAGTAGCCCCCATGAATCAAATGAGAACAACATGAAGACAACCACTTCTGTGCTATAGAAACCCAGCTATTCCTGTCTTATGAATAGCACTTTTTTGTTAAGTTTTTATTTTGAAGGTTTTGAAAAATTACAAATTTCCTCTCCTTGTTTTCCACTGGAGATGTTTTCCATCCTAATTTCAAAACCAAAGATGTAAAATCTTTTGCTTTAAAGTATGAGTAAAATTAAATAATAGCAATAAGTTATTTATGGAGACCAATATTGTGTCATTGTCAAGTACCTTGTTAAAAAGAAATGAGAATTCATTTGAGGAAGTAAGGCATGACAGAGAGAGAGAGAGAGAGAGAGAGAGAGAGAGAGAGAGAGAGAGGAGGGAGAGAGGGAGAGAAAAAGGAGGGAGGGAGGGAGGGAGAGAAAGGGAGAGAGGGAGGGAGATTTTGAGATACAACCTCCCCTTTGATGCTATTCAAAAAGTCCGCACCCAATAATCTGTTTATTCAGGATACTAGTATATCAGAATGATGCACAAATAACCAGATTTTAGTGACTTGCTCTTAAATATAAGTGGATAAATCAGGGTTATCTGATATTTGTCACAAGACAACATGAAAGTTAGGGAAGAGTGCACAGACAGATAGATGATAGATAGATAGATAGATAGATAGATAGATAGATAGATAGAAGAGAAGTGAAAAAAGAAAGATGGAAAGAAGAAAGAGAGGGAGGAAAGGAACTTGGCAGAAAATGTAAAATCACAGAGAATAGGGCTGGAGGGTTGGCTCAGTGGTTCCGGCGCCTGCCTCGCAAGCGCAAGGTCCTGAGTTCGATCCCCGGTTACCACATATAATGCTGGGCGTAGAGACTCACGCCCACCAACAATCAACGCCGCATACCACAGTGCCGGACGTGGTGGCTCACGCCTGTCATCCCAGCACTCGGGAGGCAGAGACAGGAGGATTGCTGAGTTTGAGGCTTGCCTGGGCACCATAGTGAGCTCAGGGCCAGCCTAAACTACAAAGTGAGACCCTGTCTCAAAAAAAAAAAAAATCACAGAGTATAGAAAAATCCTATAATTAATATTCAAATGGATATGAGGGAAAGCAAGGTATGATGTATAAGAACTCTCAAAGAGTGGCAAATTTAAAAAAGCTAAGAAAACAAGAATGACAGAGGAATGAAAACCCAAAAGAAATAGTGAACTTTGAGGATAGCAAACCAGAACACAGTAGAGAGGATATTACCAAAAAAAATTAGGATACTTTCCCAAAGTCAGGAAAGCAAATCTGAACATTGAAAGACCTCAGTAAGAAGTCATAGCAATGGGTGGAAACACGTGTCTACTACAAACAAACACCAGGAGTGACCCAGAGCCTTTCAGAGACGGAACAGCACAGGATTTTCTTTTTTTATAAAGGTTTGGAATTTAGAGAGGCAACTTCCTTCATGGGAACACTAAAAGTCAGAAGCCAATTTGAAAGTTGAAAGAGAAGGAAAAGTCTTTGGATTTCCATCTAGATTCTGATTTAGTTGAAGGAAGCTTACAGTGAGATAAAGACACCATGAGGAGCAGCAATATGTCAACATCATGTTTTTCCCTGAGCACTTCTCAGGATTAGAGGGTACTCTACTGCCACACGGAAGGGAACCAAGAAAGATGACATGGGGATGACGGACTCATAAAATGGAGCTCAGGCATGGGGCAATCCCCCCACGACAGGTCTGGAGTGCTGGTGTGGGGCCCAGGGGGACATGGAAGGAGAGAACATTCTCAAAAAAACAAAGAAGACAAGATGAATCAAAGCAGAGTCCCCTCTGTGTGACCATGTGGGAGATCATTTGAAATTCGTTAGAATGTTTCACCACAAATTTGCTCCAAGGCCATAGCTAAAACTAAAAACAAACAAACAAACACAAAATGATCTTTAATTTGGGGAAAAGTCCAAAATACTGGAGAAGAAAGAAACGTAGTCACAATGAAATCGTAATACATAATAACTGCACAGTGTTCCTAACAAACATCATGTATAGATTCCACAACAAATTGTGAAATGACTACCATGAAGATGGAGAGGGGCGGGTGTGCATGTGAGTGTATGTGCACATCAAAAATGAATTCAATCCTCATTTCATTTCCTTGAAATTCAAAAATATCATCAACAAATGAGAAACTGAGAAATTAGCATGAGAAGATTATACACTGAAATCAATTCCAAGATAAATTTTTTAAAGTGTTGAAAGTCATTGTTTCTTGGCAGTGGCCTTAGGGTGGGGTGGGCAGGATGGGGCCCGGTGTTATGTCACATCAAGTCTCATGGACATACATTTCCATTTAAATTATTAATGTATGTTTTACACACGATGAGTATATATTTTAGCATGTACGGTATTGAAATCTATAATAATATCAAATGAAAGTAAAGACATTTGGGAACAACAAAAAATTCTAAAGTAAGAAACTCTCGGATCTGTTGGAATAAAAAGATAATGGTTGACCACATTGCTTTCAGTAAAAAGCCATGTTGCATAGTACACATCTATGCAAACTTTAATGTGTACGTATGTTCCATCGCACACAAATAACGTACGTATGCACACAGACGTCCAGTTGTCCATAATAAGTAAAATGCAGTAGAGAAATGAGGCTGGTGGGTGATACACTTTAGTAATTTATTCATGCACATCTTCTTCCCTGTACTCTGTGTTGGCATTATGCTGGCTTCCAGAGATCCTGAGATTAAAAACTTAGTCCCCACAATGTTTATGAGAAAGCATATAAGTGGGAAAAAATGGGGGTTTTGCTGCTAAATTCACTGTCAAGCCTGCCTAAAGAGGAGTGGTCTTCGGCATAGTTTTCTAGAACTTACACAGTAAATCAGTGTTCTCTTTGCTAACAGATCTTTGTGCCTTTTCCTTTGGAGTCAGCAAAGAGAGTTGGAGATCTTAGAGCAAGCATCCCTTTGAAAATGAAAATGAATGTTTTTTTTTTCATGATTTATATGAGCCCTTTCCCCCTTCAATTTATGTATTTTGTGGGGGAGGAGAAGCCGTGAGGGTTCCGAACTGCTAATACAAGTCGGACATCGTGTGGAAGTCCATCGTGTGGAAGTGCAGACTGTATATTCTCCTAAATTTTATTTAAGCGACTGACCCATCTTCCCTAAGTTTAATGTCTATATTTCTCCTGACAAAGGATGAACAAGCATCCTGACAGTGTTTCCCTTGGAGATCTGTGCTGTCAGGATGTCTTAGCTTAAACAGGACTCAGTCTAACACAGGGTGCCCTTCCCAGGCTCCAAAGAGCCTCAGTCTGTGCTCTAGGATTTGACTGTCTGTGCTACAGACGCTGGTTTTCCTTCTTGTCATGTCAGTCGATGGCAGATATTCAAACCGGGCCTCTCAAAGTGAGATTCAACTCAATTACACTGAGCTTCACATCGGGATTTGTGCAAAAGAAATTATTGTTGCTGCATCCAATTTTGACTTTTAAGGAGAATTATAAAAGCCCACTACATGGCCATATGATAGAAATTGGTTCAGAGGTTACAGATTGTGATGCATGATAAAGACTTCTATATACCTGACACACCATGATGAAAAGCAACCCAATCCTTTCTGCATATTGAGATTCCTTTTTGTGCGGGGGGAGTGGAGAGAATGGGGAAGATGCAACAAGCCAAGCAAAATAATGTTAGGATCCCTCTCATGTGCCTGTAAGTCTTTTTTATGATTTACCGCAACCAAGTAGCGATAGGCATGAGGAGGTCTACATTGAAAGTTTTTGCTAAAGTACCAGTTGCTGTGACATTTTACTGCACCTCAGTTACCACCCGTTCTCAGACTAGCCCATTTATTCATCACCATCTTGCAAAGAACCAGACTCTGACTAATGTCAAGGGCTGTTACAGCACTGGATTTTTACTACTATGACAGAGGTGGCACGGCCATGTCCAGTAGGAGGGCTTCACCCAAGGAAGCTTCTGTATAGTCTATGAACGCCTTCTAGGAGGATCCTAGCGGGTGATCAACACCAGGGAAGAGGGAAGTGGTGTCCCGCCCTGCACTTCCTTCCCGTGTCTCTCTAGGTTCCCGCAATTAAAAAGCATCCTCTGTCCTCAGCGACAAGAAGATGGTGACCTGTGTTTTTCCCTCACACTTCACTGTGTTCATCTCAAAATATTTAAATGCAACATTATTAAATACCGGCAGTTCCTTTATTCCACTCGTATTTCTGAAGAAAATTACTAGGGAAATTATATGCAAAATGCTATATTAATGAAACATTCAAGTAGAAACTTATACTAAGAAGGATACAGGAGATCCAAAAACTGAAAGACTTCATCACATACGAGCAGCTACATCTCTCTCTATAAAGCTATTTTAACAGCTTAATGAATAATCTAAAAAATAATGTACAAGGTAAGTGAATTAATGTTACTGGAAGAATGTTAAAGCTTTGATATTTTGCAAGTTTTTCATGCTTCCATCCATTAGCTAAATGTGACAGCTCTGGTTCTGAGGACCACGTGCATTTCGGCCATCACCTATCCACAAGCTTTCAGGTAAGATTTCCTCATCAGAGGCACTGGGCCTTCATTTCCCTTTCCACTTGGACTTGAGGAGGATGCTCAAATGCACGGAGACGTTTCCTCCCACAGGAATGGCTTTAGAGTAGCTGGTGTCAGCCCTGTCCCCCAGACTTTCCTGATGTGAATTTGTAAGAACCTGCTTCCTCTGCAAAGACAGCCGTGGCTTTGAAGCCATTTGCTTCAAGGGCTGAAGACAATCTGCAAAGCCTCTCCCTTAGAGAAGATACTACTGTGAGCCATTTCATTTTATTGCTAATCATGCCATTTGGGTCTTTCAGAGTCATTACCAGATGTACACAAACTCACATGTGGATTTCCTGAAAAGAATTCTGAGAGAGGCAGAGACAAATACCCTGATTATTCGACTTGGGTCAAATGTTTGTGGATTGTTTGTGGGGTTTTTTTGTTTGTTTGTTTTTTTGGGTTTTTTTTTTGAGACAGGGTCTCGCTTTGTAGTTCAGGCTGGCCCTGAGCTCACTATGGAGCCCAGGCAAGCCTCGAACTCAGCAATCCTCCTGCCTCTGCCTCCCGAGTGCTGGGATTACAGGTGAGCCACCATGCCCAGCTATTCACTGCCATTTTATTTCTCCTAATAATAATTATCATTATGGTTAGTCATAGTAGTAGTAACAGTATTAGTAGTAGTAGAGTCTGTAGTACCAGGAATGGGGGGAAGACTTCTTACTGACTTATATCCCCAGCTGATTTTTTTTAATTTCTAAATTTGAGACAGAGTCTCATTAAGTCACAAAGTGAGGCTGGGCTGGAACCCGTGATCCTCCTACATCGGCCTCCTGGACCTGGAGTTCTGAGGTCATAGGCATGTACCACATTCCTAGCTTCCAGTAGTTATTTTCAGTATCCCTGGTTTCATCATGAAATTATAGCAAAATCAAATTTGAACAACCCAAAGTTATATAACGAATGGCATCCCATTTCGATCACAATTGATAATTGGCTCCAACTTGCTAAAAGGTCCTTTGGTCGTGTGCAGTGACATGATAGTTTGGGTGGATGGAGCCCTTTCTAGCTTCCTGATTTCTTAAGTATTTTGTTATTTTGCTTGTATTTAAATGTCACTTGAAAATCTTAAGCTGCCATTCTAAGACAGGCTTGTTATACTTTCATAAGGAAAACTATCTTAGTCTTGATGGAGCAACAAAGGGAAATCTCAGAAGAGAAATACTCACTAGGTACAGGATAGGGAGAAGGAGATGCTACCAATGGATATAAATGAGGGAAAGTAATTTTGGAGGTCTGGGAGACACTGTCAACTGAAAGCTTTATCTTAGATGATTTTCTCTGGTATGTCACAACATTTTCTGATGTTTGGTCAGCTTTGCAGTAGCATTTCATCTCTCCTAGAATAACCCTAATTTTTAAAAACTGTAAATTTGCGCCATAGAGCCTACACACGCACACTGATAAATACAAAAGAAGCCAAGAATATAACAGCCAAGGAAGTCATTTATGGAAATGGTTCTCAAGGTGCAATTCTCAGACCAACAGAAGCAGCTGGAACCTTATCAGAAATGCAAATTCTTGGACCTGCTCCTGCAGCCCTGAGCCAGAAACTCTGGGGTGGGAAATAGCAAAGCACATTTGTACCGGTTTCCCAGTGATCTTGGCGTGTACTGCAGGTTCAGAACTACAGGTTCAGGGCGACATCACTAGGAAGGGTGAAGTGAGGAATGGAGAGAAAAAAGGCTCCAGAGCTCTTGCTCTGGGGCATCAATACTCACACTTACAAAGCGTTGTATTTCAAAGAAAAGTCACAGCGAATACAGCTTTCTAAAAATCCTAATGACGAAAAAGAAAACTATTACTGGAAAGTTAAACAATAGATGAACATGATATAAGTATTATTTCTACAAAGACAAAGAACAGCAAGCAATTTTCTAAGTTCCAAACAGTGAAAAGGAAAACACTATTCTATAACTATATGTTAACAAGACAGAGCCGACATGGAAGAAACAGTCTCCCTCCAAAAGTACTCTATAAAGAAAGACTCACTCAGACCCTTCAGAAGTCTGGCCATTTACACCTACAGATCTGGTTCCTACCCCTGTGTTTCTTACATAACATCACATGTGAGGCGTGGCGTTAGCAGAATCCCGTTTCTACTTTGACCTCGGTCCCACAAAGGCTACTTTCTTCTTTGCTATAGTGAATAGGGATGTAAGGAGAGAAGCAGAAGTTTAGTCCCTTGTTCAGTGTTGTCTCTTGCTTTTATTAGCGTGTATTTGCAATAAACAATGCGTACATTTTCACGTGGAATCGGTACACATGCATACTGCGCACATATCGTATTTTGATCCTCTTTATTTCCCCTGCCCCTTCTCTTTCCCATCTCTCGCCATTCTCAGATCCCTTTTTATCTTCTCAACGTCTACTTGCCTGTTCCTCATAATCTATCTTTTATTTTGTCCTTTCAATCATTTATGCTTTGGTTTTCTTTCATACGAGAGAAACCATGTAATATTGAACTCTTCGTGTCTGATTTATTTAACTTCATATTACGGTCTCAGGGTGTATCCATTTGACTACAAAAGATTCAAATGTCTTTTTCTGCAGACGTTGCCCCACTAGGAAGCCTTTGTTTTGCTCCTTGAGGGTGTCAGACCTGGGCACGTAAGACAAAAGGGGCACCGAGGAGGAAAGGAACAGAGAGAGATTCCAAGACAATAAACACAGGCTGAGGGAGGAAGAAAATGGCTTTGAAAGTAAGGTGAGACGGGGGGAGGGGAGAATATTAAGTTAGAAAAGAAGAAAGAACTCCCAGGAGAGGAGCGAGGAGCGAAGAAACTAAGGCCAGGGCGCGTGGAAGGGACAGGAACGCGTAGCAGCTGCTGGGCACAGAGCGCCGCACCGTCCCGTCCGCGTGGACGCCTTCCTGTGTTCGTCAGCGTCTGCAACGTGGTGATTAATCATTCATGTCAGAAGCTCTAATCCTACTCAATGGAAAACAAATGCCATGGCACCCAGCCCTCTGCTTATCCCTTGCACCTCGCGTGCTTGCCCGGGCAAGGCCGTCAGGGACCGAGATGCTTTTCTGGGGACCTCGTAATGCAAATTCTGGGCAGCTCCACAGGTTGGAGGTGCCCTGTGATCTCCGGGGGCTTTGCCTTTCACGGGAAGAAAAAAAAAATCACTAGCCATAAAGGTCAAGTTGTGCTAGTTAAGCAAACAATCAACATTTCTGTAATTCTCTTTTCAAGAGGAAAGCAGCCTGGTTATTCACAGAGCCTATTCCTCTAGGGAACACTGTACCAACCACATTATTTGCTTCGGGAGGCTAACAGTCCTTTGTGCTTGGGCTTAGTTAACTTGGTTACCTGTTCTGCTATTCTTTTCTAAATTGTGCAACCTTTTCTCCTACCTGTTTCAGTCCTGTGGTTTCATTTGCTTTGACACTTTTTTTCCCCCCTCTTTCTCTATAAGATTTTACACTGGAAAAAGCAGTCTAAAAAGAGGATTCATGCTAAACGTCACTAAGACACATTGCTCTGAAAATTGGTCATTTGTCCTGGAAAAAAAAAATAAATGAAATAAAACAGTGAGATCGCACAGACCAGGGATTAAACATTTGGGATCCCAAATCCGAAATCCTCCTTCTTTCTCTGGGTAGCAGCTTTAGGGTTCTCACAGGCTGACACGGGAGCCCTTGGGAAACCGGGTGATGCATGTAAACAGCGTGACACGCGGTAGGTGTTCCACAGACAACGGCCTTCTTTATCCGAGAGGTCCCTGGACTAAGGCTGCTCCCTGTTGCCCTCTCGCATTTTGTGAGGGAGAATCTAAGTGGAGGGAACTGTTCCCCGAGCATCTGCATCACTCTTTAAGTGTCCCTGGAAGGAAGGTTTTGACCCTCTCTGTTCAGACGCGCAGTACATGTAGCAACTAAAAAGATACTGCTCCCGCCACACTCACGCATCTCTGAAGCAGAGCAAAATAAGGAGAGAAAATTTAATCATTTTTCTACCTTTGCTCACAGTGACTGCTCTTCATTAAAGACACATGTCCCCCTTCTGAAAAGTTTTCCCATTTTTTTGGGGGTGTGCTTTCTTTTACTGGGGTGTTAGACACATGTGTAGACAGTCCACTGTGCATGACTGTGTGCTCGAAGCAAGATAAGCTGGACCTGGGCTCTGGTTGGATTTTAAAATACATTTGCTTTTTGGAAACTTATTACAAGTCAGATGCACGTATGGACTTTACATTACTAGACTTGTCTGAGCTTCAGCTTAACAGCAGCCTTATGGGTTAAGTGTGACTTTTCCTATTTTTTAAGGGAAGTTATGGAGTCTTGGGAAATTATGTGGCTTTCTCGAGATCACATAGCTGGTAAGTTACACAGTAAAATTAATAAACTGCCTTACTCCTTGACTCCATGACTTGTGCCACTGGAAAAAAAAATGAAGATGGAAATGCCGGACGTGGTGGCTCACGCCTATAATCCCAGCACTCGGGAGGCAGAGACAGGAGGATTGCTGAGTTCGCGGTGGCTTGCCTGGGCACCATAGTGAGCTCAGGGCCAGCCTGAACTACAAAGCGAGACCCTGTCTCAAAAAGCAAAAAAAAAAAAAAAAAAAAATGAAGATGGAAAAATGACCCCCTAGGAAAATTGTCCCAGTAAGGATGTTCTGGCAGGAAACTGGCTTTGAATCTCCCACCCCACCTAATGGAAAGCAAAATCTACAGACACTAGACAGGGGGTAGAGCAGCACTTGCACTAAAAATGAGGACGATCCTCCAGTATACTGTGAATCTGCTCTAGGTTATTTCAACAGCTAATGCAGAGTAAATCCTACACAACAGTGGACGCAAGAGCTGAGCATCATGTGGACACTTTAGGAGGAAGATACAGAGCACTTCCGGTGCCGGGAATCACAGATTGGGAAAGACTAAGGAAGACACAGGGGTGCAATGACAGGTCTTTTTTTATGTGGAAAATATTTGTTTTTAACTTCGCTCTTCATGTACCAGGAGAAAAGTGAAATCACAGACAAACATTGGTTTTAATTAATGTTTATATAAAATGTGTTCCATTAAAAATAAGTAAATTTGCCAGGCATGGTGGCTCATGCCTGTCATCCCAGCACTCAGGAGGCAGAGGCAGAAGGATTGCTGAGTTTGAGTCCAGTCTGGGCTACATAGTGAGCTCAGGGTCAGCTTGAACTACAAAGCAAGACTCTGTCTCAAAAAACAAAACAAAGCAAAACAAAAAAACCCACATAATTTAATGACAAAAATTTCAAAATACAGAAGCATTTTAAAGTTAAATAATATATCCCTTCCCTCTATAGAAAACTTGAGATTTACAGGACCTATGCTAATGTGGTAATATAGCAGAAAATTTTGAGAATTGGACCTTATTTTGACAAAGTAAAAAGCACAGATAAAAACAAGCAACAAATTCACAATCTACCAACCAGTGATAATAATTTAGACTCTACCTACTGGAGAAAGCAGTCACAACTATAATTGTGATGGTGTTGTTTCTCTAAAATTAAAGATACAATTAGAGTCACACCACAAAATGCAAAGATGAAATGGGATAAACAGAAAGTGCTCCTACATAGCTTCTCGATAATATATTCCAGGATGGGAGAACACTTCACATGATGCTAGTCAACACATAGATTTTCAAGGAATAGAATTTGAGGGGCTAGTGTGTTCAAACAGGTATTTAAAAGGACCTGGAATTTCAATTAGACCAATAAGGCAAGAGTACAGTGTGTGGCTATAATTAATAACCATGCATCACATTCTTGAAAATTTCTCAAAGCAGATTTAAAGGGTTCTCATAAAAAATTATAAAGCCATAAGGTAAAACTTACATTCATTAGCTCCATATTTCAGAACAACCTGCACATGGTCAATATATACACTATAGAGTCATCAATGAGGAATTAAAAACAAAAAGAAAGAAATGTGAGTTAGTTGGGCAGCAGAGTGAATTGACGTGTGCTCACGAGAGAACTGGAATGCAAGGGCTGGCCATGTGTCTTTACATTTTGCCAAGACCCAGGAGAATTCTCCGAGGGTCAAGTATGGTGAGTCTCCACACCCAATAGCTTTGGTTTCATGGTCCAGAGATGACTCTAGGCTGGATTAACTGTGGATTCCAGAGTGTATTTCTAATGTATTTGTCATATTCTGAGTCCTAATGTCTAGCAGAAGTCTTGCTGGTTACAAGGTTGCCAGGCTGATGGGGAGGAGAAGAGATTATTTGGGGCCACTCTGTAACCCCCCTCCTGTTCTTGGTCACCAGAATCTCCAGCACAGGCTGGACAGCCCGAGGCCAAGTGAGCAGCAGAGTCTCAGGTACAGAGCGCTGCTCAGGTTAACTGAGCCCCGCGGCCTCTTTTTACTTACTTCTGAGAGCCTGGGTCATGCCCTGGTCAGCGTTCAACTCCCTGAGTACTGTTTCAGTGGTTGATGCTAATTCCGCACTTGCACTTGACGTTCCAATTTAAGCTATTTAAGCAAGCTGTTTAATCTTGCTTTTATGAATGAGTTGTAGCTTAATAAGAAGAAAGGAATGGTGTACTTGTTTTTGCCAGTGAACAGTGCATTTTACTCCCTTCTCCGTCCGTCCCTCAGCAACTTAACAGGAATCTAGACGGTGAATTTATTCCTCTCAGGACTGCCGTTTATCATTACTTGGTGCTCTCTAAATCCACTTTTAATTCACTTCTGTGTCTCAAAGGGCGTGGCCGCATGCCTCAAACGTCCTCCCCCTGGAGAATGAACAAAAGCAATGCGCTCAGCCTCGGCTGGGCAGGGCTGCTCCCTGCTGACGGAGGAGCGTCTTTTGGGTGATGAAGACGCTGAGGGCCAGAAAGTATCAAAATACACAGCCTTTCCATTTTCCTCCTGCACTGTAGAAGGTGTTTAATCTCAAAACATGAAAGAATCAGGATTTCATCTAGGTCCCTTTGTAGGAGAAAGAAGGCCCCTCACGTGGATATTAAATTTTAGGGGCCAGAGATTTAGCTCAGTGGTTCTGGCGCCTGCCTCACAGGCGCAAGGTCCTGAGTTCGATCCTGCTAACCACGCACAGTGCTGGGCATGGTGACTCTCGCCCACCAGCAATCAATACCACATACCACAGTGTGGGGCGTGGTGGCTCACGCCTGTAATCCCAGCACTCGGGAGGCAGAGGCAGGAGGATTGCTGCGTTCGAGGCCTGCCTGGGCTACATAGTGAGCTCAGGGCCAGCCTGAACTACAAAGCAAGACACTATCTCAAAAAAAAAAAAAAATTAGGGCCACCTAAGCATGGCAAATTTAAACTGAGAAAATAGCTGGAATTAATAGAGAAGAGCAGAGCTCGGCGCCCAATTTTCACACTGAAGTTAGCCCAACTAAGCCCTCAGGATTGAGGTCTCAGTGCCACTTTTCTTGGTTTCATCCTGTTATCTGTGCACTTGCCCTTTGTGATGTTAACTCCGTATTTGTCATATTAGTGAGGTGCTGTTAGCATTTGGGTTAACTTTGAGTGGCCTGCCTTTATAGTTGTCTTTCAGACAGTACAGATTAGGACAACAGTCTTTGTTTTTTGTACTGATTTCTTCACGGACATGAGAGGGAACAAGAAAGAAATGTTGCTCACAGTTACTTCTTTGCTCAGGGTTTTCTGTGTAGGAAAACAAGTTCATGTCATTCACTATGTCTGGCTCGAAGGTTTGTCATCTAATTATAGAGGATTCATTCCATAGGGACTCCTAGATTGTTTATTGAGCATTTACTATGTTTTAGGCAATTTGGTGAGGATGAAATGATGAAGAAAATTGACATAGGTTTTCTGTTTATGAAACAAATTGAGTAGTGAGAATTAGAGGTAAGTAATAGAATTATCATTATGAGGGAATGAACATTTAACTCACACTTACAGATTATTGAACACTTTGTTATGGAAATTCATCAAAACTGAAATTAGAGGAGACATTTGATAGAAAAGAGAAAAATCCCAAAACAGCAGGAGTAAATGAAGGAGAAAAAAGAGGAAATGACAGATAAATGAGAGCTACAGAAATAAGGACACTCAGAGTACTGTGAAGCTAAAGACATTTAGTGTGATGAAGGCACAGAGTACGAGGGGACCCTGGCAAGATGTGTAACTGAACGAGCAATGAAGACAGAAATCATGGAACATATACTACATTAAAAATTGGAGGCTTCATCCTTGTGCAACCACAAAGTTTTATACAGGGAAGAAAGGGATATGATTTTTTCTCATTTTTAGAAGAAAAATTACCTGCTCTTAATGCAGGGTTGAAATGTTGTGAACTGGAAGTGTTAGATGTTTTCCAGTAATTTAGACGAGAGACAAAAATAACCTGAGGTAGGAAACAGTAATGGAGGAGGAGAAAAATGGTTATATTCTAGGACTCTTTAAGGGTAGCATTGCAAAGCTTGGTGATAGATACATGTTTGAGGAACAGAAAGGAAATAAGGATATGCTCACTTAGGCATATCCTGGCTACATAGCCCATCACTGAGATATGGTACAAGGGAGGGCAGATTTCAAATAAGATGGTAGAGAAAATCATGGGATCAGAAAAGTATAGAGAAAGCATACTGTGTAACAAAGAGGTACAAACACTAGAAATATCCAAACCCCCAAAAAGGAAGATTGAAAGATACAAATGTTCACATCAGATCTGCCCAGTTCTGAGTGAAGTTTTGTAGATGAGGATACTTGAGATATTCCTTGGCAGATGGACATTTGCTAAGAAGAATATTCTTGTGCAGAGACAGCACAGAGTGCCTGCGTTGATGTTATTGTTGATATTACTGTTAAGTAACAAACGAACTGTGGTTAGGAGCTCAAGAATTTCTCCTCTTCCCCAGTGATCTAGTTGGAAGAGAGAAACCATTTATTACTTCTTCATAATGAAACCTAGGATGAATCTTGTCAAATCTCTGCTGAGTGCACTTCTATCTCATGAGTATTATCCTAGTCACTTTTGTAGCACTGGGACACAATATGAAACACTCATAATTTAAAGGAGGAGATGTTTTCAGAGTATTCAGTCTATAGTTGATGGGCTCCATCCCAGGAAGGAGACAGCAGAAGGATCTGGTGGAGGAAACCTGCTCAAGTCATGGTGGCCAGGAAGCAGAGAAAAGAGTTAGAGGGGGAAGCACAACTTCCAGGTCGTTCTCCCTCTTCCATCCAAGCCACACCTGGGAGCACCACCTTCATTTATGAATCCTTCAGTGGATTAACACACTGATGCGTCTAGAGCCCTGATGAGAAATTCTAAGATCTCAATCTCATAACCCATGAGGCTCCAGGGGACATTCAGATCTAGTCAAAACAAGGAAGAAAGCCCAAGTCTTTACAATGACCTTACCCTACCTACCTCATGTAACACTTATTTTTCCTTCTTTTGACTTCATCTTTTACTCCCTTCCTCTCTTGCTCTGCTTTTTGGGTTCCTAGAGCAGCCCAGGAATACACCTTGTCTCACAGCTCTTCTAGATACTTTTCTATAATGATGGCTCATTCCCTTGCATTAAATCCCTTACATTAATTGTCAACTATCACCGTGATCATAAATACCCACCATTTAGAAACTGTCCTTCTGAATTACTTTCCATCTCTCTTCTTTGGATTATTTTTCTTGATGACACTTATCACTTTCTAATGTTTGTATCTATTATTAATTATTTATCTCTAAGAAAGAAGGCTGTTACTATTTTGATTTGGAGACGTGTTCACAAATATATCCTGAACATTAATATGACTCCTGACACTTGGCAAGCCTCCAGTAAGCATCTCGGCATAAATAAATACTTCAAATCGCAACTTCCATCACTCTATAGGCAATTTTCTTGTTTAAAATTATTTTCTTCCTTTTTGGTGAAGAAATACAGAAAATAACATGCTGCTGATATTTGTAAGGCAGTGGACTTCACTTTAGCTACTTTTATAGCTTGTGTTATGGTTTGTGTCTATATATATACCCCTCAAGTTTCTTTTTCAGAAGCAGTTGAATCTACCTTTTTGTGATACAGAGGTTAGGGACATGTGACTATGAAATCAGTACATGTGAGTGATTACTTTGGCATCAACCTCATCCCGGTAGCCTGAATAAAATGAAAGAAGCAGAAAGATGATGTTAAACCCTCTTGTTCCCTTTGCTGTCCTGTGCACACTGTGTTGTTTCTCCTCTATGATGCTTGTTTGCCATCTCAGGCTCAGAGCCAGCTGATTATGGGCCGAAACTTCTGTGAACTGTAAGTCAAATAAACCCCTTTCCTTTTAACTTTGGGTGCAAGGTATTTGTCTCAACAACAACAGAAAAGTAACTGACACAGTTTATATTTAGATGCCCTTCCAAAGTCTCATGAGCTCATAGGCAGGGCTTTTGGGAGATGGCTGGACCCTGGGTGTGTAATGCAGGATTAGGATATAATATGAAGATTAGGAATGTATGATAACTAAATTAATTTAGCATACCTCTGGGTGTGACTAATGCATGCTCTTCCCTAGGTGTGCATGGAACCAATCAATACCAATCAATAGGCTTATGGAGTGGGTAGAATACAAAGGGACAAAAGAAGGTAGGTTTGCGGCTTGCTGCCTTCTTCCTGCTCTGCCATGAACTGTTTCTCCTCTACAATGTGCCTCTGTCATTCCTTCCTGTCTTGGAACCATCTGACTATGGACTGAAACCTTTGAAAACTATTAGCTGAAGTAAACTCTTCCTCCATTAACTTGTGATGTCAGAAATTTTGTCTCAGCAAGGAAAAGTAATTAAAACAGCAACATAATGGAATTACCTAAAGAGTTTTTAAAAACTGCATATGTTTGAATCCCTTTCCCTAAGGTCCTAATTTAGTTGGCTGGAGTGTAATCCAGTTTACAGTTTTCCAAACATGCTCTTACTCCTTCCAGATCATTCTAAAGTACTGAGACTATTGCAATATCCTGCTAGATGGATAAAAGAGAACATGAAACTAGGACTAGAGGAGGGATCATATACTGCAGGTCTTTGCTAGAAGTTAATCAAACTGAGATAATCTCACAATAAGTCTGTTCAGAATTCATTGCAATAGTCTTCTCCTCTAATCATGCCTTCCTCCTGTTTCAAAGAAACAGATCCTATTATATCTTCAGTCTTCAAAGACTTCTGTTGTTGGCAAAATTCACGTATGCAAAATTTCAGATATACCTTCCAGTCCCTTCTTGCTCTATATCCAGTCACTAAAACTTTCTAGTTTCTTCTCCATTGCTCACTCATAAGGAATGACTTTTGATTTTCTCAATTCTACAATGCTAATCCTCCCGTCTGGATTATCACAAAAGCCTGCTGTTGAATATCTGCCCCTAACATCTACCATCTGCCCCACCCTACCACTATTCATTCTCAGCCTATGTTCATTCTAAGCTGCTATTTCCATCAGGTCATTTTCCTGAGCAGAATTTTCCTGACTTTGATATCCGTATTTTCCTTAATGTATCCATAATCTATCTTTCCAAGATCTTCAACTGACTACTGTTGAAAACAGTCACTTGTAGTTAGACTGGCTGTACTCATTCCTCATTTAAGGCTTGCTCCTTCTTCCTCTGCCCTTTTGACATGTCTCCCATGTCGCAGACCGTCTCCACTCTTTTTAAAAATTCTTACCCATTCATTAAGGCCAATATACCTCTCCAACCCAGCCTTTCCTAATCAATCCAAAGTATAATCTTCTCATGAAATCACAGCAATTATTGTTTATACCACTCATTTTGTACTTAAGGTTAAATCCCTCTGTGAAATTCCTTTAAATTTATGCTGCAATTTGATGTCTCATTTTCCCAAATAGCTTATAAGCTGTCAGTACAAGGATAAAACACAGTTCCTATAAAGTTCCTTGAATATAATAAGTGTTCAAATTTATTATTTAAAAGGATGAATTAATGCATGAATAATGATCTGGTCTTAACATATCACAGTGACTACATGTCTTACTTTTGATGTTGATGGGAAGACCTATCTCTGTCACCCTATCCACTCAGGTGTTTTCTCTGCCCATAATGTTGGGAGAGTAGCTGTGTTACCCAGATATATTATAGAAGCCCCTGACTGTGACAATCAGGTGCCTAAAGAAATGCACAGGATAATCCAGAAGGGCTCACTACTTTTTCTTTCAATTTCAATTTCAGTTTACATCAGCTCTGTTAGAGATGCAGATCGGAGAGTCCTTCCTCTCCAGCCCTCTTCGTGTCTCTTTTCCAGCCCTGAGATACCTTTTTATTTTCTAACTATTATTCATTTGTAAAGTACTCTGCCCTCAGCACACTGACACACTCAGGCCTGGTTTTCCCCTCCGTTCAGCTTCTAGCCTTGGCTTCTCCTTAAGGGAGCACAGTGGAAATGAGGTAGCGTGTGAGGAGGGAGAAGAAAAGAAGAAGCCCCTACTTAGGCAGCAGAGCACACTATGAGCAAAGTTTCGGTGGTACAAATGTAGATGTGTGCCTCTGTCTTGTCCTTACAAAAATATCCCTAAGTTATCATAGTTATCTTAGACTCAGTACATTAAAGAGAGTACTTGAGGACATGTGCTTTGACCCCCAGAAAAAATGATGGAGGAGAGAGCTACAGGAGAACTGGATCTGTAATCTAAGGAAGAGTCTCAAGTTATCCTGGCCTCCATATTGCGACCTTTATGAAGTTCAGTGCCCTTTCCCATTTGGCACAAAGTGAAGCGGTTTTCAGGAGGGTTTTTACCAGACTAACGCCCCAATCCTGGAAAACATGTGGCGCATCCTCCTGTGAGATCCGTGGCAAGAACAGTGACCAAGAGGAAAGCCTGAGCCAGATATAGAAAAGAGATCATGGATATGCTGTCCGTGCGTCCAGTGTTGGGGAAGAGATCGAAAATCTAAAATGTGGGGCTTTTCTTGGGGTTGCGTTTTCTGTGCTGGAGGCATATGTCAGCCTAGCTGTGGGTCCCTGCTGGGTGACTGTCTTGTCTAATGCAGGACAAGCAGCAGGATCAGGCAGCTGCTGAGTTCCCCTACTGCTCAGGCTTCCCATCTGAGGAGGGATGTGAAAGTGTCGGGTTGCGGTTGAGAGTCTAGGGCTTGGCTTTGGAAGACACACCACCGATGTGAGCTTCCCTCTGCCTCTCTCTGAGCGTCAACAAACATTTGCGTGCCAACATCCAGCTTTGTGACTACCACATGGCAGATTAACATTAGCAAGTGATCGTTTCAAAACATGCAGCAGCTCTGAAAATGGATCTACTTAATTCTGTTCATTTCGTAGGTAAGAAAACTGAGGTTTAGAGACTGGACCCAGTTACCATGGTTCTCACTTAGCATGTGATAGCACTGAGTCTCAGCATATTGGCACTGCTGTATATACCTATAGTAACATTTCTCAAATTAAATTAAATTGAATTGTAAAGAAAGCCCTTTCTAAGAGGAGAAAATAATGATGTGTTTTGAATTGGCCTGATACCCCACTCCAACCTCTTCCACTGGACTATTTCCTCATAGGCTCCACCTACCCGAGAGAGGCCATAGGCAGCATCCGTTGTGAGCATGCAAAGCAACTCTTGCTCAACTTTGCCGCTCCTGGTTTTCCTGAAGACACCTGAGGCCAAGGTTTCTTCGGGGCCCTTGTCTTCTCTCGCTTGCCTTGGTGTGGTCCCTGTGTAAGGGAGCCTGCAAGGTTGGCACCCACAGAGCAGGCTCCACTTTCACAAGAAAGGGTCCAAAAAAAATGCTAGTCTCGGAGAAGGGGAAGCCTGCTGGTTCATCCTGTGTGATTGCTGGTTGGCTGCATGACACAGTAGGCGACTAGCAACACTCTTAATGGCGTATAGAACAAAGCAAGGTCAACAACTTTAAAATGCTTCATGTAATGAATGGTATATATATCTGCATCTTATCCAAAGTGTCTCAGTCTGCTACTTTTTATTTGACAGCTAAATCCTTATCTGTATTTTGAAACGGCAGTGGGCTTGCCAACACATTGGTGCCTTAGACTCTGTTTCAAATAAATTGTAGAAAACGTTTATGTGGGGGGGGGGGTAGAGGTGTGTGGATATTTAGGTGTGTACACAGGCCTTGGGTTCAACACCTGTTACTAAGAAAAAAAACCAATTCAAGTGTTTTTATCATGTAAGAGCATTCCATAAATGTGTGATACGGTCAATATCACTGCTCATTTATGTATGTTGTAACCATCTATGTCCTGAACCCTCAGCTCCATTTTCTGTGCCTGAATTAAACTTCCTTATTGATACACAAGTTTCTCTATTGCCAATAGGCTGTGTTCAGTCCCACATCAAGAGTTTTACATGAAGTGATCAGTTGAAAAATGTGGAAAATATTTCATCCGTGCTTGAGAAATGAAGTTGTGTTTACCGAAAACTACTTTATGTGTTTCTAGTCCATCTTTTCAGAACATTCTGGCCACATCATTATCTAAGTCTCAATAAAATCCAGGGAAGTTGGTGGCCAAGTTGTAAATAATTGAGCAAATAACAAAACCGAAGCTTAAAGAGCAGTTTTGTTCCATGAGCTTAGGCAAATGGATTCTTTGGATTTTTTTTTAACATTTTATTTCTGTAATAACTATGGGAATTAGAATACCAATTTCTTAGATTTCTCAAAAAATAGAAATAAGAAAACAGATGTGAAGTTCTTACCACAGTGATTCGCTCATAATAAATGCGTAACAATTTTAATTATATTTATTAATAAGAACCTATGTATTCAGTATTCAATGCTATTTTTTCCATTCAGTGAGGTCTTTACATTTTCACAATACAGGCATTCTTCCCTCAACATTGTTAATCCTAAATTGTATCATATACATTGAAACTGAACTTTTTCACATCAAGAGAGAATTGACTATTTTGAAAGACTATACAACCTGCCAGCTGAGCGTTCGGTGTTCACTGCATAGTTACCTTTGTCTGGAAATGCATAGTGTAATTATTTGAACATTCCCTTTGTGCTTTCCTTTTATTATTTCATGAAAATGAGGGAGGGACAGAAAAATGAATGTGATATTACTGGTAGCAAGAATCACAGCTACTATACATTTCTTGTGGTTGACACAAAGAAGGCAGTGCCTACATGGTCTGGAATTGATGAATCTTCATTGAGGGTTTAAGATAGTCAAATGGGCATGCAGTGGCAAAGGAAAAAAAGAAACAATGCATAGAAAGCACTGGAACTATATAGCATACCTATATCTAATTGGCAATTTTGAAAAGGAACTTTTTAAACTTTACCTTTCTGGAATCAGAAACTTCTGAGAAACCTCAGATCAGTTTTTACATTTCTTACAATTGACCTCCATATTAAAAGGGTTTGAATCTCAGTATCTTTTGAGGACCTGCTTCTAGCCAGCGCCGATGTACAAACACTACTATTAGTAATAATGCTCTTCCTTAAAGTACATTCCTCCTACTCTTCAGTTAAATGCAGAGTAAATATAAAGCTGCAAGGTAACTGCTAAGAAAAGGGAGGGCAAGCATTGCTGACTGTTGCCAAAGAGAGGGACTGTGTACTGTGGTCAAGGTGCATTCCTATCAGAATGTGCACAGAGCAGCTCAAAGGCTGAGTGTGGCCTTTGTCTCTTCTACACTAGAAAAACAAAGTACTGCTGGTGGGTGTCTGTCCTGACAACAAAGAGAACTTGAGATCTGTTTATTTCAGGCTGTATAGAATCTATCTACTGATATCTTTGTATATTTCTGGTTGGCTAAATGAAGTTGTATATTTCTTGTAATTTTTATCATGCCTTTGAAAAAGCCTATTTAATGGAGGGTATTATTTTGGGAATGTTCAAAACTCAGGCCATGTCCCTTTAAACAAAATGACATTTCTTTACTAAAGAGGTTCCCAGTGTCCCCTGCAGAAATATATCTGATTTCAGAAAAGGATTGATTCAAATAAAAATGTGTTTGTATATGAAAAATTATTTTCTGCTGAGAAAACACATAGTTTGGGGTAAATTTATAGTTGTGGCCAGGTCATTAATATCTGGTTGTCAAAAAGTATTGGTTTGAACAAAAATATGTTGTAATAAAAATGCATTGTTTTGAAGAAATTTATTGGTCCCATGAAAACCTATTCGATTCAGAAAGATATGTTGATTTCAATGAAAAATCTATTTGTTCTGGGGGAGATAGTGCTGGGCTCTCAGCTTTTCCATGGGAAATCTCGGTGACATTGATGTTCACTTAGAAAGATGAAATGTGTACGTAATTAGTGGAAATACTGTGAAGAGACAGCACAAGGCCTGTTAATCAATAATGCTTAACAAGGACATAATGAGCTTCAACCTTCACAGCACATTGACAAAAATTAGCCAATGGGTCCTTGCAACAGTCCCAAAAAGGGCGTGACTGCCCAGATTTTAGAGGCTGGACACTACTGAAGGAATGATGGGAAGATGGAAAGAAAGTCACAAATTGTGCACTAAGGACTGTGAACCCCAAGAAATATGAAGCCCCTTCACAGTCTTCTGTATAGAGTTCTGCCTCTTCTTTGCACGTTATAGGTCAAGGTCTTGAAATACTAAATGTTTCTCCTATAGGAGAAATCAGATTATAATTAAAGGGAAAAAAGTAAAAGGGAGATATCTCTAAAGTGGGAAAGGGATCAGGGTATGAAGTAAAGGTAAGGGAGAAACACAGGATGAAGACAGGATCTAAGATGAGCTATCCGTATGTACTAACTCTACCCAAGAGGTATAAACATTACGTACTACAATCATCCACTAATATAAATAAATATGACAAAAATAAGTCTAAAAGAAGCACATTTCTAGATCACATTACCTCTGAATAATGTATCTATTTTTGTAAAAGGAAGATAACACTTTCACAGTGAGAAGGGCTTTGCTCAGAGGGGACAAAGTAGTTTCTGTGTTCTATCTAAAACAGAAGTCTGACCCTGAAATCGTGCTGAAAAATCACTGAATCCCAAAGCATTTCTCTTCAGTTGTTGGCTTCTAGAAAAACTCAACCATTTTTTTCTGCAAAGGACCAGATAATAAATATTTTAGGTTGTGCGGGGTCATACCTTCTCTGTCACAACTAGTCACCTCCACTTCTACAGCACGAAAATAGCCAAAGACAATAAAGACATTAATAAGTCTTTCTGAGTGCCAATAAAACTTTTTATTTACAAAAGAGGGCTGGATTATTTAGCTCAGTGGTTCTAGTGCTTGCTTAGCAAGCACAAGGTCCTCGGCTCCTTCCCTGGTAACCACATACAACAATACCAGGCGTGGTGACACACACCCACCAGCAATCCATACCATACACCACAATTCTGGGTGTGGTCGCTCACACCTGTAATCCCAGCACTCGGGAGGCAGAGGCAGGAGGATTGCTGAGTTTGAGGCTTGCCTGGGCTACATAGTGAGCTCAGGGCCAGCCTGAACTACAAAGCAAGACCCTGTCTCAAAAAAAAAGATCAACAGATATTGTTTTCTATTAATAGAAAACATTGAATGCTTTTACTATAAGGACAAATCTATAAATAGCAACTGCTGCAAAGCTTTATAATTGGATCTTAAATGAGATAACAACAACAGCAACAACAAAATAAAAAAAAAAAGGATGGATTGAATATGGTCTATAAGCCACAATATGCTTAAAGACTCGAACACTGGACAGCTTCTCCAAGTAATTATGCAGAAATATACCACTTTAAAAAAGCAGAGTAGGGTTGTTTCTAAGACTGAGCTATCACAAACTGAGCTGCTATGAACAAGGGTGTACATCTGTCTTTCCAACGTGATTTTTAAAATTCTTTTGAGTATATTCCTAGCAGGGGGATAGCAGGGTCAACCCAAATGCCCATCAACTGGAGAGTGGATAAAGAAGATATGGGTTTTTTTATAAAATGGAGTACTACTCTGCCATAAAGAATGACAAGATTGATTCATTTACGTGCAAATGGATACACCTGGAGGACACACTAATGAGTGAAATCAATAGATCACAGATAGGCAAATGCCGGATCTTCTCATTGATATGAGCACCTGTAGATGCAAATGAGCTCTAGAACGTATGATGGTCTTTGTAGAATGGGAAATTTCCAAGGGAAATTTGGTGTGGGGATGTAATGAGGGGAAGGAATAACTATGATTCTGAAAGAAAATATGAGAGCATGTATATAGGGGGTGGGGAGGTGTGGGGAGGTGGGGATACGGGTAAAAATGAGAATTGACTTGTGTCATATATTGGTACAAATTTCCCAATGTTACGTGTGATTGTGAGATGTATGTAAATTGTACCAATAAAGGATTCAATTTTTTTAAGAAAACGGAGTAGGTAAGAATATCTTTTGTGAAATTTATGCAAACACTTCTCTGTATGGTTTTTTCAGAGATGAAGACTGGTGAAAAGAGAATCCAAGAAGAGTATGTCCTGAAGGAGGCAGATTCTCCATGGTATCACTGTAGCTTCAGGCACATAACTCTGGTGCCAAGTCTCTTTCCTTTATACTAACTAAAACCTCATGATAGAACAGTATTTGTCAAAACTGAACAGCAGGAGTATGGTTTCAGATGTGAGCTCTCTGCAAAGCTTTGGAGATAAATGTGAAAGGAAGATATTTTCTCATCCTAACAGATGGCAGCTGCTGCCTGTTGTGGAATGGGGCAGGGGCAATGGGGTTGTTTGCTCGGGTGCCTGCAGCCACATCTGCTTTGCTTTAAACTGAATACCTTGGTCCAATGTGGGGATTTTCAGGATTCTGTGATTCTACAAGTCCTCTGATAGTGGTGCCGGCTAGACCCCTGCAAATAAGATGTTGAAATTCACATTCAGAATAGGTATCAATTCTGTTCTACATAAACTACAATAATCACATCTCTGTGAAGAAGAATAAGGGTGACCAACTTGCTACAAAGTGGCTGGCTCCCCCTTCAGAGAGGATGTTATGCAAAGGATTTGGCAGAATTTCTATCTCTTGAACAATCACTGAAAGCATCATTTCTTATTCCTGCCTTGATGAATGGAAACCCATGCTTTTCACCACGCCTGTCCTTTGCCTACCGTGGTCATTCCTGCTACACACTTGTGGCATTGGGACTGGTAGGGCTGGTAAAAGTTGCCTGCTTAGCCAGCTGCCCGACTCGTTCTGGGCACAGGTTAGTGTCCTTTCTGTGGTGCATACTCTTCCACGGGTTCACATGGGTAGTTTGAAAGCATTTGCCTTCTGTCCACTCCTGTAGGTTGCGAAGAATGCTACATGGTGCCTTTTCCCACCATGGGTTCCTCTGATAAAACAGGCTCTGAGAGATCATATGGTCCAAGGATCAAGAGTATAAGTAACAGAATCTTAGTAATAGCAAAAGAAAGATAAAGCCCAAAGGACTCCACAGAGGGAAAAGCACTGAGACCATTCACCAATAGATATAAAGTGAAAACCAGAGCAAGGGAATGCAAGGTGGGGAGCAGGGGACGAGAAGGCAGCAGTGGCTCAGGCACCGTAAAGTAAGAGTTGGACCCCAAAAGCCGCCGGCTTTGGGATGCACAAATGAGCTGGGTCCACTCCAGCAGGTAACTGTAT